>UZAF01018467.1:10657-32774 GCA_900617895.1 Haemonchus placei | reverse complement strand
CAACGATGGAGACTATATTACTGATTGAGATCCTCTTTCAGTGGAAATAAGACTTTTTGAAGTGAAGATTGAAAAGCCGATCAGAACTTTTTACTCAACCTAATAGTTAGATGTTTCTGGAGAGACACGCCCGCGCACTCAACTTCCATTCAAAATCGTTGCCGTATTATGCCTATGTGGCCTATACATTGATGGCAGTAGCCAGCCGATGTCCAAGTGAGTGCTTTTATGCTAAAATGCCGAAGGTGTCTGACACCAATTAACAGACCCCGAAGGAGTGGGCTGGGCTTGACGAAGATGGGCGGAACTAAGATCACAAACTCATAACTGTTCAAAACAGTTCTAGAACGCGGGTAAAAAGTGTTGGAGTTAAGGTAAGAAATGTGGCCAGATCCTTGGAGTGGGCGGGGCTTGACTAAGGCGGGCGGGACTAAGATCGAAAATTCACAACTTTGTTGAAAAATTTCCAGAACGCTGGAAAAATTGTTGGAGTAATGGAAGGACACACATATTGACACACATGGTGGACTACAGATAGTAAGACAAAGATAGCAGTCCAAGACTTACTCTTTTGCCATTTGAAGTGGACCTGCAGTGGAATGACGTCGCCTCAGATAGCGAGGACGCACGTTCTTTTCGTGATTTGAATCGGAATCTTCAGAAGAGTGGCGTCCTGGCGAGTCATTTTTCTGAAATGGTAACATCAAAGAAATGAGAACCAAGAAAGTAACATCGCTGCAAGTTACAATTCACGGTGCCCGCCCGCAATGACTGTGTCGGCCGTCCTAAGACGCATGCGGTCGCCACGTCGCCTGTCCACATGGTGAATGCGCTACAACACAGCTAATTCTTCCTCGTTTCTTCTCATATTCCTTACAGGGTCATGTGTACAGTGAGGGATACACAAGAAAATGGTTTCTGGACGTGTTTACCAAACGCGCCTCGGGTACGTTCAGTGCCACATCCCCCGTCCCCTCACGATTTTTTGACACGGAGAGTATTAGAGAGAGAACCTCACCGACGCTTGACCCTGTTTATTGCTTACTTACCTCTACACAAAGCTCTAAAGTAAAACAACAAATCTCTTATACGTATATAGTACTTGAAAAACTAATTTCTACCAGAAGCGGTCCCGATAAGTGACCATGTTCCGACTCTTTCGTTTCTTTTTTCTTTGCGTAGAACTTTATAAACCGCTAGCACGAAGAAGTAAGATGATGGTTTCTCAATGAATTCATGAGATATAAAGCAGAAGTTGCCTCAACACCGCCGCCTACAATCCCACAGCTGTTCAACGTTATTTTTTTCGCATTTTTTCGTTACTTGTGTTCTTTGACCATTTGGTAGACCAATCGCAGGATTTATTTGTTTGCTAGATTAGACGATTTGTTTGTTGGAACATAACACCTGTCTGCCATCCCTTGCCCATCTCGTTCAAATGCGAAAGCTGACCAAACTTCATTGTTTTGTAAACCCCACAGAACCTATTCTTATCCAAGACGTGAGAAAAAGGGGTGTGGTGCGATTCGTGCGATTCTGAGTGCGCGCGGCAAATTGCGCGGCGAAATTCGGTGCGATTCGAACGACTCTGACGCCTATTATTGGGGCACAAACTTGAAGTAGAATAGTTGGATATGGTTAGCTGATCCTAATGACCTACTCTGCTTCAGTTTGTGCTCCACTAATAGGCGCAGGAGTTGTTCGAATCATAGCGAATTTCGCCGCGCNATTTGCCGCGCGCACCCGGAATCGCACGAATCGCACGTCCCCCGAGAAAAAGTGGAGCAAGCACGGATTGAGTCAGTTCAATCACCTAACCAATGCAAGCCAAGATTTCGACTGGCTGATCATAAGTGAAACGCAAACTGCACAATACGTTTTAACGAGGACGCTACGCTGCGATCATCAACGAGACAGTGAAGAGATGATCACAAATCCAACCTTGCATGCAGAAGAAACGATAAAAAATAAACAAAGGGAAATTATGCGGGACCACAAAGTGAAAAGGGTTCAAATAAAGGTACCGTTTAGATCTTCTCACTTCTCTTGTTTATTGTTTTCTCACATCTTCTCAGGATCGCTTGCGAAAAGACATGAGAAGATGTGGGAAGATAATAAACAGAGCAGCTGATACAGTTAAATGTGAAGGGACATCAATATGTAAGGACCTGTCAACAGACCCGAATTCCTTAACTCTTCTTGTTTACCTTCGAAATCATAGATCACGGGCCACGATCTTGTGGGTTTTGAACACTCTGTTTTCCGTCATTAAATTAAATATAGCACAACTTTTCACTTGCACTCTCACTCCACGTCTTCGTCTTGAAAGCACAGTTCACGATAATCTTGCGGTACCCTTTTTAGGTTGAAAAGCGGAGCTGTTAATGTAGAGGAGTACATCGGAGTACATCTGTGGCGAAGAGAACGAGAAAATCCGCTTTCTCCAAATTAAAAGTAGTGGAGGAGGAAGTGGAGGTTGTACGAGATCACCTCGACAGGAATGGTATTTAAGGGGTTTTTGGACGAGATTTAACTTCCTCTCATCGTGCAAAGAGCTGATACATCTAACCATAACTATCCAGAGTTGCCACTCACTGTCGTTATGAGACATGACAAACTGTTTGAACTCCCTACATTGGTTCCCTTGTGAATGGTACAGCCTCTACGAAGTCGTTGAAACTCGCCCACCATGGGTGTGGCATTCACACGACACAATCTCTGGTTCCTTGTTGTGCCCTATCCAAGACGTTTTTCGCCCTTATAACTACAGGAATGGTATAAGAGGGAGCCTTGAATTCATACTATGGGGAAATCCGAGAAACCATTTTGTGGGCCCTTGTTACGCCCTATCTTGGCTGTTTTTCGACAGCCTCTCTTAGGCTATCGTAAGGAAGAAATCTCAGAAACGGTGCCAGTTTGCAAAGACGGTCTATCTCTGATCCGCCATAACCTGATCAAGAGGAAACTCTTCACAATTGGAGGCACAGTTCACGCCAATTTTGATGTACCTAGTTTAAAAGAAATAATGAAAGTTGTGATGTAGATGATAAGAGGTAAAGATAGCGAGGAGAAACCGCCCAATTCTAAGACATACAAGGCTTCAAAAAAGTAATAAAAAATGGGGATTTGTGTGAGGTCATAACGACAGAAGTGGCACCGAAGGGGCATTTAGACCAGCTGTCAATTAGTACAACTGCGTAGAGAGATGTCTACAGTAGACCAACAATGTCAAGATTTGCTTTTTTTAGAACGCAATAATGGGATCGGCGTCCGCCGCCGACGTCGGCGTCATAACGTCAACGTCGGGTCGGCGGTGTACGTCAATCGGTACCTCATGCTCCAGGGTTGCTGTTGGGTGCGAACTCATAAAGAATGGACAAAAGGTAAGATTTGGATGTAATATTCTAAGACATATGTACGAAAGTATGTCAATTCAGGATCCAGCTCGCACAAGGCGATCGTCACAGTACTACTTAAAGCTTTAGCTTCAGCTCCTTAAAAGTTCAATTTTTATGTACAGGCACAGTCCATTTGAATTTTAGGTAATCCTGATTATGACGAAAAATGGAAGATTAGATGGAAAATAGTGCGATGAAGGTGAAGAAAAAGCGTGGATGGGTGTTTCCAAAATGAAAAGACTTCGAAAAAAATGTTAGGGGGCTGGACGAGAATGAGATCAGGAAAATGAAGAAGAATGGGGCGTTTGGACGAGCTACACAATGTGCGTCGTTGCGTACGTGTGGGTCCTGGTGCGAATAGCTGACTACAGTAATGGCCTTCAAAATTCGTTCACTCATAAGATAAGTTACAAAAACCCTAATAACAGCAAAACAGCCTACCTTTTTCAGTTTTTTGAGGTAGAAAATTAGAATAGGGATCGCAGCAGCAAAAAGAATAACAAAGAATAATAGAAAAGGAGAAAACCATCGAGTCATCACTAGGCGATCAGCTGATTGCGTGCTCAATGTGTTTAGCGCAAATATTGCAATCTGTATCGCCCCGACACTCGTCTGATACATCATCGGCCAAGAGGCGGAGCATTGGGCGATCCGGCAACGGGGCTTTCACTATGCCCTGGCGGGCTTTGGAAGCCGACACCGTCCTTCCTGTTACCCTCGAAGGCTACTGGGTATTCCTAGGGAGAAACTCAGAAACCATTTTATCTTGAGTTGTCCCTTCAACTGCTGGAGCTTCCAGCTGCTTCATCACATCTGCAGCGGCTGATCCTTGCTTTCTGCCATAACATCATGGGTAACAGGGTCACAGCTAAATGTCCATCCGTTGAGGTCTCCCTCAAGACTTTTCTAACTCCAAAAAGCAACCAACATTGCAACTATTCGCTTTGTATCGAGATAAACTAGTTCCCTGGTCCCGCTAAGGTCGATGCTCTGTGAGATCACACTTTAGAGTTCCTATCCGGCTTGAAGATAAAAACGATAGAGGTGATTATCTATGCAATCGAGGTTCTACGTATTTCTTTGTAAGAAATACGAATAAACCACCTTGTTTGTGATTCTCGAAGCTTCATTCCTTCAACCACCGAACAAAAAACAGGGTCCGACCAGATCTATACAGTTTTTCGCCAGAAATTCTGGCGTTTCTTAATTCTTCATATTTTCCCGGCAGCTCTCCTTTAACGACGATTTTCCCAGTGAGCTTGCCTCGAGTCTTCGTCGCTTAGACGGCAGAGCATTTGATTTCAGTGAATACTTCAGGAAATCTATGAAATTGAGAAGATTCCCTGAACTTGGGGTCTTTTGTGTTTCACAGAGTTTCAGCACTACTTCAAAGGCACATGCATCTCTTAGCGACCAGACATTGTGTTTAAAATGAATGCGCTGCTCGGCGCCACGAAGATGCAGAAACAAACAAAACGATTGGCGAGCTAAAAACAAACTGCTCACGAAATCGCCGGCCGCACAAGTTGTTGGCAGTTGTTGCCTCAGTTGCAACTTCAAAACAAACAACTCATGCGAACATTCGAACACGAATCAAATAATCAAACCACCATTAATAAACTTTGAGCAAAAACAAGTATTCAAAAAGCGGCCTCAGAAGAAAGGAAAGGAAAGAGAGAAAGCAATGAAACCCAGAGATTCTCTGCTGAGAAATGCGATTCAAGAACTATGCTTTCAAGATTTCCTTTTTTCTAACTTCCTTTCGTCTTTCTTTCTGGACTTTCTAACCATTTTTGCTTAATTCATAGCTTCATGCTACTTGAGGTGGTGGTGGGCCTCCCAGTCCAGGCTAGTTTACGGCGCACTTGTGTTGGCCTATAAGCCTAGTACACACTGGACGAGAAATGTCTCAAATGACCTCCACCTTCTCGGGCTATGAAGAAAGCAATAACTCGTCCTTTTCCCACCGAATTATTTTTCAAATCTCCTGCTGTGCCAGCTGAGCTGTTTTCAAGAGACACTGGCAATTTCATACACACGAGCAACTCGAAAGAATGAACACAAGCTTGTCTCTGAGTGTCAATTCTCGAAACCTCTGACGTCACAGCTCTCCATTGGTGTTGGTGTAAAGAGGTAAAAAAGAAACTTTCAAAATTCAATGGATATGAAAGTGTTTAATAGATCCAATCTTCATGTATTCATCTTACTTCTTGTGCTCAGCGTCAGAGACCCTAATCACACCTCTAGGGCAAGTGCTCTTCCCACAATATAGTTAGCGTTGTCAATGCAATAAGTAAAGCCAGGTTGAGTATTGAAAAACCATGAAAAGCACCAAGCCTGGCACAGCCATATTATACAAGGAGCTTGGGTAGGAAGAAAATTCGTCCTCCAAAAACCTCACGTACCAACTGTGGACAGCCTCATTATTGTCGCCAGCCAAATAAAGAAAAGCTAGTAGACACCTACCAGAAGGCTCTTGTAAAGTTTCTTCGCCCAATCTCGCTTACGCATCCTACGTAATTCGATGATGTCCGGTTTTGCAGCCTTAGTACTACCAGGTGGATCTTCATCACTTTCATGTATTGTCGACGATCTCCTCTTGCTGATTCCTGGAAGAGATAAGGAACATCAAAAGAAGGCAAAGAAAGGTTCCAAGGTACCAAGGTACTTACTTGTCGGAGAACCATCCGAAGAACTGGAACGACTTTGTGCAGACGATGAATAACCGTACAGGTAATACGAAATCAGGAAAGCCGAAACACCGGAGATCAGCAGAGTGCCCAAAATTATGAGTATCTGAATGAAGACCAACAATTGCTTTATGATTTCAAAACTCAAAAAATTGCTTATGACTTACATTCGACCATACGAAGAAAAACACCCCCGTGATGGGAGAGATGATAGCGGAAAACAGCGACATCTGCAGATGATGATGGTACAACTGTTGGTTCACATGTGAAATACTGTATCTGAAACTCAATGCAGTAATGAGAGAAAAATTCAACAGATTCAAGTCCCATTGAAATCCTGCATCTGAAAGCAATGGATTCTGCCTAAGCTATGGTTGGAGTTAGCTTTTATTGCTAAAATTATTTTAAAGATGAAGTATAAAAACTTCTTTAATGAAGATAAGTACGATGTCATTTTGCGCAACAGTGTTGACGTATTGTATCACATTAAAAAAAAGAATAACATCTACTACCTCAATGGCAGAGTTTATTAATGGCCGTTTCCAAGCACGTACCAATCTGAGAGGGATTGGATATTTTGAACTTGAAAATGGGACAGTTCCGCCATAACGGGCAAGGAAGAGGGAAATGCTATGTGCATACAAGTGAGTAGCGCCCTTCCTTGAGAGTTCCATGGAAGACTTTTGTGAACTTCCGGCAGGTACTTCCTGAACGAGCCGTCAGTCACAGGCTGCTTTCAAATTACAGCGATTCAACCGAAGTGCGTTCGTCCGGCCGTCCATGCGTGCGTGCTTCCGACCTTCCTTCGCGTGCGTGCGTGCGAGCGCCGGTGACGCTAGCCACTTGTTGACAACATTGGACGCAAATGGATCCTGTTCCAGTGTTGTCAAGAAATGCTAGCGCCGCCGTCGCGAGCGAGCGAGCGACGGACGGAAGAACTGACGTCGGTTGAATCGTTGAAGTGTGAAAGCAGTCACGGGAGGCATCCACTCAGACCATAGGAGCGAATCTGGTCAATACCATCGGAAGAGAACGATCGGCGTTGACTCACTGTTCATTTCGAGTTCTTATTCTATGTTAACTGTAACCAGCAGCTAGCGCGAACAACTGACACTGACAGCCTTTCTGGTGCCACCCTCCCTTAACCGTTACTACAAATTTTTTTNTTTTTTTGCGCCTTGTACCTTTTACATGTTAACCAGATGGATGACGGAAATCATTGAGCCTCAACCCCTTCTTCAATTTATTCGTTCGATTTCCGCCTGCACTGTCTTACCGGAATGGCCGGTCCGAATTCTCGAACACAAAGTACGAGAGAAATATTCATTTCCGTAGGTTTCCAAACTTTCCTGGCTGATTTGTGTCCTGAGCAAACTGAATCAGCCTCAGTTCTGAGCCCAAACAGCCCAAACTCCCGTGACAGTGAGTCGGAGCACAAAACTCATCGTGCTCTGATATGGCTTCCGACGTCACGCAACGTGCACTTCAATGTGAAGAATAGCTTTTGTTATACTTCAAAATTGATTATATCCATATTTGAAGGGACGTAATGTTCCAGCCTACATTTAATTAATCAAAGGTAATTTAGTCGCTGCGCCTGGGAGTGAATTCCCGGATAATAGGCCAATGTTGCGACTCACCTTTCTAGCCCAGACCAAATATGGGCAGAGGGATCCACTTGATTGATGGTGACAGTTAAGGTTCAAAAGCCCAGTGTGAAAAAGTAATCCCTGCAAACCTGAGTTCAAATTGACCAACTCTCTTGACTTTCAGGCCCAGTGCTCTGCCATTACTGTACAACCTTGTATCAGATACCACATGTACGTTGTGCATCATTTCTTTCAAAATTCCAAAAGTGACTCTTGGTCAAGGCTCTTGACAAATGCTCCCAATCAACCCTACAATACAGTATCAATTTGAAGGAAAAAATAGCACTGAAAACACTGATTTCATACATGGAAACCATCCGGAAGAAATCCGAAAACAGAAAAGAAAAATATTTCCAAAGGGCACAAAGTATTCTGCTCGAATATATTCTTCGACCTTTCATTATCTCTGTTCAGCGATAGCATGTTATGGCTTAGATGAACGACTTGCAAGCAGAAAACATACCTTCTTATCAAATTTCGCCCTGCGTGTCTAGCCGAAGCGGCAATGTCCTCAAAACACGTCATGGCAATAAAAACACATCTTACACGAAAGACCGACTGAACTGAAAAATCCTTAGCGCTTGCTTTCACTACCTACTTGATTTTACAATGTGGCCATGAATGCCATGGAATTCCTTCATACGCTCAACTGCTATAATTTTTCTCCTCAAAACCCTGTCGCGGCCACTTCACAATGTCTTTCCTTTTACTTCACATTTTCATTTTTTCCGATTAATAGTGTGGCCAATATGCAGAGAATGGATGACAGACAACATGCCGAATAGATGTAGATTATATCTTCGTCAATTATGTTGAACTGATGTTTCACTCTTTAATATGCGTTACCTGGTACTGCTATATCAAATCCAAATATGACAGGCACTGCTATACAGACACGCCAAAGCTTAACCGAATCAAAAAGGGCAACTGCCACATGAAAAGCGATAGATAGAAAAAGAAGGCGCAGTCATTTGGCAACGCTCCAGTGAATGATACGCTCCCTTTATAGTTAGATTAATGGCTGCTTTCATACTTCGACGTGCGTGCCGGCACGCAGGTGAAAACGCAGGTACAATCTTGCGCTGCAGCGTGCGAGCGCTTATGCGACGGCGGCGCTATCCAAGTGTGTGACGGCAGTGGCACGTGATCCATCGACGTCCAATGTTGTCAACACCTCTCTAGCGCCGCCGTCGCATAGCCGCTCGCACGCCGCATAGCCGCCAATATTGTACCTGCGTTTCCACCTGCGTGCCGGCACGCACGTCGAAGTATGAAAGCAGCCAAGGCGACGCTGCGCGCCTCTGTCACAATGCATGAGTCACGCGGACGGAGATCGATATCATTACCTTGCCTACAAATAATGCGGTTTTCTACTAGTTACTCTCGGGACAGTATACAGTAAAACTAAACTTAATTAATCAAAACAAGAACCATTTGAACTGTTTCACACTTTAGAGTACATCTTAAAAATAACTAACCATTAATCAGCGAAGTACACAAAATTCTGCTCCTCAACCTTTGCACATGCAAAGAAGTCTGTCGGACGATAGGCGATCCAACCATCGACAGTCTTTTTGACGTCGCCTTGATAGTTCAACTGCGTGAGTTGCAGAGGTGGGCTAAGACCCGTAAGACATGGCAGCCGCTTAGAGAGAGGTCGGGAGAATTAGGAGGATATGGAAGTCAGCCATGGCGCACTCCTTTAAAACAATCTTGACCGTGAAATCTGTGCACAGAATGCGCTGTCCATGACTAGGACGATCCGGTGCAGTAAACATGAGTGAGACGGGCTTGCGACTCCATCTCTAGTAGCTGAGTAGCCACGCTCCTGCTCCGACCACGGTATGCCCCTAGGGTAGGATCGTATAAAGATAGGAACAAACGAGGAGAAGAAAGAGTACGTCATCTTCCTCACTTGCGGACAGGCTGTGGCTTCTCCCCTGTAGAGCCATTCCATCTTTTTGTGGAATTTTCGTACGTGATCTACATCCATCTTATGTACTTCATTCAGTCATCGGTACGGGAAGGGAGGGAAATGCAGATGTTGAATTGCTTACTTTTGGTGGTCCAGGCAGATGGGAACAATCGATGGAGAGTCACAAGTTCCAACAGAAGTCAGGATGTGACGGACTGTGGAACTGGGAGTGAAGGTAACCCTCGCCAGTTCCCTCTCATTCAGGCNGATCTACATCCATCTTATGTACTTCATTCAGTCATCGGTACGGGAAGGGAGGGAAATGCAGATGTTGAATTGCTTACTTTTGATGGTCCAGGCAGATGGTGAATAATCGATGGAGAGTCACAAGTTCCAACAGAAGTCAGGATGTGACGGACTGTGGAACTGGGAGTGAAGGTAACCCTCGCCAGTTCCCTCTCATTCAGGCTTGAGTTCACCCTCTCTTTGGAAGGAACCTTTTAAAAATCGGATGGTGATTTATCGAACCAGAGTATGTGTACGAACGTGCGTCCGAGGATGCGCGCGGCAAAATTGCGCGGCGAAGATCGTAATGATTTGAGCGACTTTGGCGCCTATCATTGGGGCCCAAATTTGAAATAGAGTGGATTAGGAGGATCATCTGACCCTACTAAACTACACTACTTCGAGTTTGTGTCCCGAAAATTGGCGCCGCAGTCGTACTAATCGTCACGAACTTCGCCGCGCAATTTGCCGCGCGCACCCTCGGACGCACGTTCGTACACATACCCATCGAACCAAAACCGTCGTGAGAATACGTCTCCCTTCCGAGGCGAGCATACCATCAGAAGCACGTGGGAGCTGAATATCGATTGATAGCGCAAGACGGGATGGTGAAATTAGTCATCCCCCTGTCTTGCGGTATCAGTTGGTATCCAGCGCAGACAACACCTGTCTAGAACCGCCGTCGCGGCGATGGACGGACGGATGACATTGAAGTCCGAAAGCAACCACCGTTCATGAAACAGTCCTGCACATCACTCTCTATTTCCAGCTGGTACCCAAAGGGATGGCGGGAAAATGCCGTACGAAAATCCTCGACTTAGGAACACACCAATGACGCTACGTAAAAATCTGGCGGCGTCCGCGAAATTCGATGTGGGACCGCAATACCGTAACCCGCGCTCATGCGCTTAGTTGCAGCTGGCCTAAATTTTGTTAAATATAGTGAGTATTTCCGATGACAACATGAAAAACAGTGTGCAAGGCTTTTCATATCGGATTAGAATAAGAAACCTCACAAAGCAATCACTTGTAGAATTCGAAAATAAACCTAAGAAAGATGATTTGGAGTACTTTTCAAAGTTACATTTGGGACACAGAAGGGAATCATATAGTTCATCGAAAATTCTATGTTGCGAGCTGGACGTCACCTAGACGGGACTGAATTGAAACAAAGGAAAACACAAAATAATAATATATTTAACAAAATTTAGGCCAGCTGCTACTAAGCACATGAGCNCGGGTTACGGTATTGCGGTCCCACAGCGAATTCCGCAGACGCCGCCAGATTTTTACGTAGCATCCACCCCAATATGTAGAATAAGCTCACCAATGATATGTAACATTATATTATCCTGACGAAATTTTTACAACAAGTATGATTGGTCAAGAACCGCATTACTTTGTGAACAACCTAATATATTGTTGCGTTACCCAGCCTAACCTTCCAAATTAAATCAACAAGCGATTGCATCTTAGCATAGAAACAATCATGATATCACTAAGGAGATGAAGTGATATGTCACACACCATAAACGCACCATATCGATTACCGCACGCGTGGGACATGCTTAGCGGGAACCTTACCTCTCCGGGATGCCGTTATGTTAATTAGCATAACGTGATTGCCGATGTTGCCGAAAATTTGCATAGTTATATCCATTTACTTAATCACTTGATATTTGACCAAGATTGCATCAAGTATTATGAACTCAAGAGCATTTCGTCCAAGTTAGAGGCCCGTCAAACGTATTTCTTCTTCAACTGAGGAATTAAGAATTTCCAACCCTAACAAAAAAAAGTAGAAAAAACGTGTCAAGAAGAAACAAAAACAAATGGCGCAAACCGAAAGATGCATGTCGGCAAAGTGCCCTTTCAAATCGAAGTATGAATCCGTGAGTTTCCGAGAAAAACTTACATAATTCGGAACAGGCCACGGCTGCACTAAACCTCTTGAACACATTGTACTTACCTGCCCACCAGAATAAATTTTCTTTTCACGAATGCGCAAATAAGAACCTGGCTTCTGAAGCTATCCGTGTTATTACCTCTTCTCATCGGCTAATGAAACAATAACGAAAGAGACGACCTCGACAAGACGAGTTGCTTTTACGAGCTCAATTTCGATGAGGAAAAATGTCTTCTCCATTACAAACTGATTTAACTCTTCGTTCATACTTGGTCTTACCTTCCATGGACCTTCGCGCTAAAAACATTTTGGACATTCAAAAATTCACCCGTTTCAAAATTTTTGAATTTTCAAAACTGAAACTTTGAAATGAACCATCTAGCAAAGAGGTGCTCATGCCATTTTTAAAAACCTTCTTCTCAAAATCAACTATTAAATTGAAACGTGTTCCATGTCCATTTGAATTTTAGGTTCACTAGCGAAAATTTTATTTTAAGTTGCATTCGACTAATTATCTCGTTCGAAACCATTCCAACACTCCAAACCAAAGAACCCCAGTTAGAGATATTTTAAAGTTAAGCGACGAGAACGAACGATAAATGAGGCGCGAAAGACAATTTCACAATGAGCGTGCATTGAACCCAAAACCATATGATAGCAAGGAAAACGCCATATACTCACTGCTTATCATGAAGACTTGACGGAGAGATCAATCAAGCTCACAACAAATATGGAGCATTCATCATATAAAGAACGATTATTAAACATTGCACTGATTTCTTATCACCGCGATATAAATCAAATCAGTGCCAGCGATCAGAAAACAGGACAACAAACAGTCACAACACCACCATTTAGAGAACGAGCTTGGAGGAAAAAATGAAAGGACGTCGGTGGAATCAACGCCATGAAAAAGTGCATATGGTAATTTGATTATAAAAAATGATGACTACCGAACCACTAGCGGGAACTATGAACTAGCAACGCTAAGTAAAGAAGGAATAGAGGAAGGAAAAACAATATAAGCGGTTCCTAAGTGGCGTTTGGGCGATTTGCTAGACATACTAGGAGCCTGCCCGCATACAACTGAAACTGTATTGAATGTAAGGGCAAATGTATGGCTGATACTTCTCACAAAATGTCACCTCTCATAACAAAGAAATGATGCGCGACTAAAATACATTTCTAAACGAAAAACAAATTGAACTGCATTTTAACTAACCTCTCACAAACAGCTAACCGATTTCCTTCGATAGGATGCCACTGACATCCACTAAAAAATTCGCTTGAATTCGCTGGCGTTATCGCTGAAATGCTTTTGTTTAAAAAAAATCAGAACACAAAATACAGCTGCAACAAACGTGAGATGGTCTGCAAATGTTCGACGATGCAGCGATAACGATTCAAGAAATAGAACGCAGACAAGGTCATCATAACAAAGTGGTGGAACATTGTACAAATACACCTCATCAATAATGGGTAAAATAAAATGTATGACAAGGTCTACTACAGTTTCGGTGAGAGAATGTTTGCAGACACATCCTGCAAAACATCACGATCTTAGAAAGGACTGCGTAAAAAGAAATTTCTTTGCTGCGTCGGGCATTACGACGGTAGAGATACACAATTCAAAGGCTAATAGGCCAAGCCCCGGGCTCTCTATTGACAAAGAAGCTCGGAATAAGAATAAAGATTAGAACAGGGGCGACATCTTAATTAAGCGCCTGCTGACACAATTTCATATTTGTTACAAGGAGCGAAATCATGGTTAACATAGATAGGACTAATCAAAGCCGCTCGCTTCAACCTCTTCACTCTTGCCAATGATATGCCACCTTCACAATACTTTACTGCTCATCTACAGTGAACAAATCGAGGCTATAAATCTCTTCTCAAACCAACCTCTCATTTAACTTCACTTCCCAAAGCAGCTGCATCTCGTTTGTAATGCGCGCACGGCTATGTAAAGGTTTCTGGGCAACAGATTACGCATATTTTGTGTTCCTAATGCGATCAGGAAGTGTTGCGCAAGAAGGGAAAGTTACAGCGCGTATGGGAAACCACAAATTCCCACAGAAAAAGAACCGCAACAAAACAATGCTAGGAAATAATGGTTTTTCTCCCTTTTACCGAACGTTCCACTCAACTATCGCAAAATACACTAAGTTCGAGCATAGGCAAGGCTGCGAGTCGACGCAAAAAATAAGCCAGCTTGCGACCTTGGGGATTCTGAAACTACAGGTTTTCCTAATCAGGTCACCGCCAAAATTTCCATGTCCATATATAGTTGCGCTCTCTCATTACAACATGTGTAGGTACCCAAAGGTCAAAGGTGTGAAAGAACGAATTTCAGGGGGTAGCGCCTACGCAACACTCAGTACACAAAATTGAAATGCCAGACTACGAATTGAACCCCTTTTCACATGAAACAGCTGCCGTCCAGCTTGTGCTGATTGCTCTATTCTGTGTAAACAAACATGGCATAAACATCAGTGAATCATAGAAATTTGACAAATTTAAATTCGTTTTGACATTCCTTGCGTTACTACAACAAGCGACACAAAANAAAAGGGTAACTATCACTTAAATACCGTGATTTCCTACAATTTTGTTCTTCTCCCTAGCGAATTCCCATAATACATAATTCGGGAAATACAACGATATTTCGCGGTACCGCTCTGGATTGAACCCGAACATTAATCCCATACAAAAAGTAAGTTAATACAAACCCTCAAATGGATATGAAACCCTTACTGAATGAGTTTACCTCTGCCTTTCCATCAACGTCCAAAACATCGCAGCATAGAGCCAGAGTACATGAACAGAAAATGAATGGTTGAAAAAAGGGTTACGAGAACATCAGCATAAAAGATTTGGCATTGAACTTGTTCGAATCCCAGTATAAAGCCAATGTGAAGGGTTTTGGCCGTTTTCTCTACAAAGTAAATAATAAACGAGGATCGGTGCAAATAGCAACTTTTAAGATTCTTAGATATTGCCTCGACCATCCACAGACCTTTAGGTGTGGCATATAACCACATCACTTGGGAGGGCTGCAAGACATAAACATGGCGTAATTCAGTGATAGTGAAAGAAACCAGAATAGTTAGAGAATAGGACCAGAACTCAGTTAGAAGACATTGATGTGCAGTGTAGCATGTTAATGACGCGATTGTTTGCAAACAACATGTTACACCAATCAACTCAACACAGAAGTATGACAGAGCCAGAAAAACGTCACGTGGGTTGAACGTCGATTTGATGCAGCAGACCTCCCACGCTGGCGCCGCGGCGAGTGCCACGCAAATTCGATTCGTTTTGTTTATCAGACAGCAGCATATCAATGCTTCTTTAGCGTGGAGACATAGCACATGCGAAAAATAGAAAGACATCTGTTCGAATGCAATGGACAGACAGCAGATTCATTGCTCTTAAAAAATTTCATTGCAATTCTCCGCAGATTCATGGACATCTACCTGGCATCTAAACAACATATCACTGCTAAAACTGTCTTTGGCGCTTGGCAGTTGATTGATCTGATCTGATTGAGTGAAACGAGAAAAGACAAAACATAAATGTTCTCTAGATTTAAAAAGCGTCCTAAACAGGTAATCCCGAAGAATGGCATAGTAAACAGCCTCAGAGCAAGGACTGCACAGTGTGAGCTGCAAAACTGACCTTCTTGAGCCCACTATTTTCATTAGACCTACTACGGCTAATCCACTGTCATAGCTTCATTGTTTCCAGTGCGGCCTACGCTCTGCGGCACCTCGCTCTGCTACCACTACCGAGCCGCGTAAGGAGTTATGTCAACATCAAACAAGCTTAGGCGCTTGGCCAGCTTATCAGTTGGTGATTGTTACACGTAGTAAGTGCTTGGAGCGGCTCGTCGGAGTATTCGTTTTCTCACGAGGTCCCCCTCACCGAAATCAGCCTGACTCGTTTCAGGTAAAGATGAGGAGACATAGGAACGAAAACACATTAGGAACCCGACTATCACAGTAATACAGCTGCGACTCCCACCGACTCGTGTGCTTGCCCAGGATCCTTTTTCGATGTACCGTACATGTTACAGTTTCGAGAACTGGCAATTTCCAAACAGATCAGAAAGCTATTCTGTGGAGTGAAATGTGCTATCTGTGAAACTCTGCATCCATTGCATTGTATTCTTTGTGAAAACCGGGTCCCCATACCAAATTTTCGGTCCTGTCAATGAAGATGGCAGACATCTAACCCAAATCCCCACGACAGTAGATACGCGAGCGACAACGGTTTTGTTTCAATTACAGTAAACGTCAGCTGGGAGTTCACTTCCTTCCACTGCGCGCTCCGACACAGGACGAGTTCCGCACACCGTTCGTCCACAGGATACCAAACCTGAGCCGGGAAGAGATGCAGCTAACCCGTGCGAGACAACTACCTAACAACTGGATCGGGAGTTTGGGAAACAAGGTTTTCTTCGGCAGGCGATATTCTTGCCCTAGCTTCTTCCTCTCATATAGAGTGTTGAAACTCAAGTGAACGTATCTCCGGCTGCCAACCAATCGAACATCAATTAGTTAATGATATAGCAACTACAACCTTTGAAATAAAAAGAAATAGGTTAGACGAGCGTCTGGAAATGCTTGATCCTGACATCATGCAATTCCCGAGATATTTCAAATGTGGGTGGGCGTGTTTCGAAAGCTTGTTATCGCGAAGTGCGCAACAGTCAAAGACAGCCCATGCCAATTTTCAATTTGATTGAGCCCGGCCATCGACAGGCGTTCTATGATACTTTAATGAGCCCACTGTGCCATCTTTGACGCTTTCATAGTCCGAGAAGGCAATTAACTGATGGGCGACGGGTGCTGACAGCTGAAGGGCAAACGGCGACAGGACAGGACTGGACTGGCGAAAGCCCAGTTGCCGCGGCTCATGCCACGTAACCTAGTAGGATTAGAATTTCACAAGTGTTATCGACTATGTGGCATTTTATCAACCTTTAAGTCTTTTGAAAATCCATCTAAAACCAGAAAAACGCAGAAAAAGGCCGAAATGTGAAAACCGAGAAGTAGCGCTTCAAGGTGAAGTCGTGCACAACACAAACTATACAGCCGTCAATAGAAGAGCTGTAATCAGCTGAGAAAGCAAAACAGGAAGTCATTTAGAATAAACAAGGACAACAAATTTCAGCATGAGCCGTGTGAATCAGCAAGGCACATCGATCAACACCCGCGCTGCCATCCACCTCCCATCAGCAGCTGGCACTCACAAAGTATGAATGCGCTCTCTCCAGTCCAGGAGAGCCCAAGGCCGCAGACGAACAGAGAAAACCGTTCAAAAATAACAAAGATGCCCAAAACACGTCTGAACTCAGTTCGTTGAAGTTGCCACCTCTAAAAACGAATCGAGCCGGAAAGGTCGGGCTGGGAACAATTCGCCCGAATGCTTCCTTATGCTCCTAGACTTCTGCGACCATTAAAGAAGAACAAAAGAAAAGTACTCACAACGGATCAAGCTGGAAAGGTCGAGTTGAGGACAACTTCGCCCACAAGTTTTAATGTGCTTCTAGAATGCTACGACCATTAAACAAGAACAAAACAGATCTTCACAAAAAATAGTTCGCCATGAGAATAACACCTCGACAAATTGTTGCGTAGAGCCACTCATTGTTGCCGTCAAAAAGTGTTTTCGAGAATAGGACAGACAAAAAATGTAGATCAAACATTACTTGAGCCCCTCCTATAACAACAGTTTCATATCGAGAACTTCACAATGTTTTCTAGATAAAAAAACTATGGATAACTGTTTCTTTCTAAAGTTTAACTGCAAGCAAAACTTCCAGCTGCTGTCTCTCCTCACTCCCCCGAACATTATAACTGCCATGGGAAGTAGGAGGCTGCCCATTCGGAGCCCCTTGTCTTGGTTCACAAATTGTCGTTTCGTAATATTTAAAGTTTACAATCAGTTGAACATTCACCTTTCGATGTCTGCGCTCTAGCCTTTAGCAGAAAAAAAAACATGACAGGAAGCTGCAATTGTCGCATGACTGAAAATACGAATACCAAAACAATTTTGAGCTCCAGCGACAACAACAAAAAAAAGTATTATATAGCTTCGTGACAGAAAAAAAAAATTAATGAGAGTTGAGTACTTATTACCATGGGACATTTGGCATTTTCAAAAAAGCCGGTCACATGACAGATCGGTGAATATTTCCGGCACATAAATATTTCCGGTTGGAACACTATGAAAAAATGAGAAAAAGTTTGGGGAAATAGTGACTCGAGCAGCATGCTGCGTTCACGGCAAGCGTCGCGAATGCCGCTGATGTGTGGTTGCGACGCGACAATTTCGCGTAGAACCTTTGACTAATGTCCATACTAAAAATAGTCTTCTAGCCAATGGATTTCATTTCATCGTCTGGTTCCAAACACTAAGTGGAATCATAGAGGCCTCCTGAACCTAAGCGACAGTATGTGTCTGAAGCAGAAAAGATTTAGGCACTTATTGATTAATTTCTCAAGTAGCCAGGATGGAAATATGAAACCAAGCGATGCTCTCTTCTGGACAATTGTGCTCCTGAGAAGATACATAT
The DNA here is from genome assembly GCA_900617895.1 of Haemonchus placei. Classification (NCBI taxonomy): domain Eukaryota; kingdom Metazoa; phylum Nematoda; class Chromadorea; order Rhabditida; family Trichostrongylidae; genus Haemonchus; species Haemonchus placei. Next base: position 14,351 of record UZAF01018467.1, on the reverse strand, counting down.
TCCAATTCGAATGGAGCTTGATAAGCCAAGATCAGACACCAAATAACGAACCAGTAAATAACAGAATTTGTCCACAACTTAATCGTACAAACTTTCTTCAGTAAATGAAATTTGATTAGCACAGGTAGAGTCGGAGAACGAGCGGTAATTTTTGATACAGTACCTCCTTTTCTAATTACGACTGCACTGGATCCTAGAAATGAACCAGCCGGAAGCGTGTGCATATGTGTCCCAAGAATCCAATGGGCAATAAGGCGCAGATGTTCCCTTCCGCTAGATTAAGTTTTTCAGGTTTTGCAATTCAACTTCATCAGGAGAACAGCAGGAGTCCTCACGACTGAATATTGGTCTACTAATTCGGAGATGTAAGCAAGGTTCCGACTTCCAGTGATCATACACCACAAAACGTGCACTTGGCAGCTCAACACCTGGGAAGCGGGATTGTCGGGAATCCCCTAGTGGGGCTTAAAGGACGGCTTCAAATTACGTCGCAAACGCTGCCACTCGCTCAAGAAATCCAGGCGTCGTCATTGCCAACAACAAAAGTGCCACTGAAGCTGTCACAAATCATGTTATGAAGAGTTCAGCTAGTATAATTCTGATTAGCCGATCATTACTACGTATTATAGGTGCTGAATACTGTTCCAGTTAGCAATTCTTGGAATGTTCAACTAATATATCCCTGATTAGCCACTATATCGAGGTAAATGCTGTTGTTAACAGGAACAGCAGTCAATACTTATAATAGTAATGACGTTACTCATAACGCATACCTTGGGCAACGTTATAATTATGCCTCGAAGACTACTTCAATACCTTCAGATGCTGATTATATGGTGATAAAGCGCTGTTTCGCGAAATTCTGCGTCGACGGCCCTCACCGCTAAATCTCAGATTCTAGGCTATTGACTGAGAAGAATAAAAAGTACTGAAGGCACTATTTATTCATCATGGCCTTTGTGCAGGGAAGAATTTACTTCCAGTGCTACCGTATCTAGAGGAAAAATGTGTGAACTTTCTCGCGAAAATGACATTTTTGAATGGGGCTTTTTTTGAATTGTGCCGTCTACTGGTGCAAAACGGTAATAGAGCTCAGAACGAGTGTCATATTCGTGGACAAAGCCATCAATCAATCATGACGATGTAAATCCACGTGTAAAATACCGAAATGTCAAATGTTGATCCCAGTTTAACACCCAAATGTTGAACGCAGTAGAAGTACGCAAAGCATCTACCAGCTGAGTGACTTCGCTCAGCTTATAGGCACTTCGAAAAACAGGATGTAGTAGGCATTTGTGTAAGAAATTCCTTTGTCTAGTAGCATTAGGCAACTACAATACAAAACACCGTATTCCCAGACGACATTTTCATAAACAAGAGCGTCACAGAACCGTCTTCAATTTACCTTATTCAAGCTCACTTAGTATCTTGTCTCGTGCCACATCTCCTAGAATCGGCCGTAGAAGTCCTGTATATCAAAGACACTTATGCAATACTCACAAATGTGAATACATCCTGATTTCGCAAGACATCGAAGATTTTTTGTGCATTGTAAACATGAAGCTGCATAATTTTACCAATTCTAACTGGATTCATTCGGAAATTTCAAGCAGGAAAACACACACACGACTTTCTAGAATGGCACAAAAGAAGCACCTTCGAGAAGTACAAATCCTGAAGAAGACTCGAGTCAAAGGGTTTGGCATCTCACAAACACAATGAGATGAGATTCAAATTCTGACACAAGTAGAGCTGCGAAAAAATTTAGTTTAACTGTGTTCGATTCAAGATCCTTAGAGCAGAGTATGGCCGAGATTGGAGGACGGGAGTTGGTAAATTTCAGCCTACAGTGAGAACCTTAGGTTAGATCGATGCTACCTACCTTAGTTGCAACGAAATCGAACAGATCGGGAGGAAACTACTTATCCACGATATCGTCAGTGACACCTCTCATTTAGTAACTTTGCACTTGACTATTTAATTGCCTAATTCGACCATACCTCCCGGCCGTAAGTGGTCAACACCAAATCAAGGCAGTAGTCAACAATGGTAGGAAGAACCCAGAAAACCAGGTCAACGTAGTTGGATTTGAGGAACGTAGAACGACAACGACATAACGACCACTACAAATAACACCTCAACATGTCCAGCCATGCGTGTTACTCAAGTCCAACCTTCCGAAGAAGGACATTTTGTAATGTACCCTACAACAAAGGGTAATAATATACAGAATGAGCTAACCTTATCAGAACCAAATAGGCGGGGTGGAGGTGAACGAGCCTGGAACATATTGCTTAATACACTGATACAGAGTGCAGTGTTTCCAGCGCAAATGTTCAATTAAACGATAAGAAAATTAAGAACGATATGGAAATGAGAAAGAAAAGAACAAGAAATTACAACCATATCTACGCTCAGTTCTCTATCCACACCAAAGAAACGATTAAAACGCTTGTCTTCTATGACGTCAATAGTATAGCCCTCATGGGGACAATAAAGCCCATTGCCTTTGACGCATCATTTCACAGCATATGCTGAAGCGCATGTTTTTAAAGTGCAAGACGTACACTTCATATCGGCCGTCACCATCTGGTCAGACAACAACATCAAAGTCCTACCGTCCCTACATAAAACCAACCATCTTACTACAATTGCTATAGCTCCGCTAGCCATTCTAAAAACATTGTTGATCGAGATTCCTTCAAATACCTACAATAAGCCAATGAACGAATGTGAGAGAAACAAAACCAGGAGAACAAGGGAACAGGGAATTTCTGAAGGAAAGAATTGATTGGAAAGTAAACAAAGAAAGAATTTCGAAATTATGGAAATAACCTGGTGAAGAAACAGGGGTTGATAATTTTCGGCAAATGTCACGGCCGCACACAGAAAAGAACTAAAAAGCAAAGATTCACGCTTATCAGTGAACTCGCCCACCACATAAACCGCTCATCTTATGGATGCATGAGTCCAATTAGCACGAATGGAGGGGAAGGTACATCCATGAATCCATAATTGCCTGAATACAAATGCAAAAGTGCTGAGATTTCAGAATCGCTGATGAATCAGTGGATTACGAAATGGAAGCTTTTTGAATCCAAGTTCATATCCAAAAACACGAGCTTCGGGATCGAGCAGGATTGCCTCCCGCTCAAATCGTTCAAGATAGGAGGTTCGACGATTCCATTTTGATGGAAAGAGTGATTTGATCCTCATAGTCCTTTACAGCGACAAGCACCTATTTGATAATTCGTCACCTCACCTTTTGAGATGGCCTCGAGGCTCGGCCCACCCCATTGCCAGCACATTCCGTTCGTTATTATCGGGCTTTATATAAAACCATTTAATCATCCCATAGCAATTAAAAACATATGTAAGCTTCTTCGCAGATTCGCTATTTTACGGTTCTCTTTAGCGAAGTGCCATTGAATTCAATGAAATCACAGATATATTGCTTTTCATGAGAAATAAACGGATCTCAGATTTCCCTATTCTCTGACTCATTCAATGACGTTCTGAACTTCTCCACTGATATTATTACAACAAAAGCCAGTGCTTTGGAAGTCTATTATTGCCACCCGACTACAAAGTTGCGTAAAACCAGATAGTTTACTGGTAGACGCTGATAACGACCATGAAAAGACAATAAAAGAATACGAAAGAATTGACTTGAAGTTGTCACTATTAAGGGGGA
>UZAF01018466.1:0-17909 GCA_900617895.1 Haemonchus placei | reverse complement strand
GTTTAGCGGCGGTCGACCAAACGACCGGCTGTTCTTAAAGGTGGGTTAAACATGTTTGGGGTTATCATGCCAGTTTGGAGACATTTAGTCTAGGGAACCGGTTTTCTGAGGTTTATTTGTTGAATGAAGGATGGATAATGATAATACACAGGTTTCCAGGCTCTGAAGAAGGCGATTACGCCGAAACGTAAGTTGATAAGAACTTATTTAACATCTTGGCAGCAGGTTTTTAAAAAAAAGTCTTATAACATCAATGCAAAGCTATGCCAAGATTCATCGAGAGTCGAACATGGGTGTTTCATGTTTCACCTGTAGGGCAGAACTATGACGTTACTTTGTCTAAGCTGCAAAAAGCGGTATGGTGAGGAAAATGGACTCTTCACTCAGAGCCATTTGAGAATAGAGTTGCGAAGTTCGCAAAAGTACAAGAGGGAGCCTCATTTTTGGAAGCCTTTGTTGCAGAGGCATGCACAGTTCTTTTTTTATATATGAAGACTCCTCTCTGCGACGTAAATACCGCATCTTCAAAACTCTCCTGCTGACACACTTAAGCAATGTTATCAATGTCAGTATCTTTACACGTGAAGTGGACGGGTAGTTGACCGACGGCTGTAAGCAACGCATCACTGCGAGCATATGAAAATAACCACTATGCATCGCCACTGGGCGGATGCCCAAGCAGACACAGAAAAGTATTCGCGGGTAGAAAGACTTACAGGGAGTTATAGTTATCTATGCCCAGGAACCCGAAGCAAAAACTATTCCAAACCCAATCCTCGTCAGGGAAACCAATCCCTTTGGTTTCCCCTGGCATAAGAAGGATGAGGGCTTGATGCTTTTCGGACAGCTTCACTATACAATAATTTCTCAGATGACAGTACAGTCGATATGTGACTACTTTCGGCCAAAAAGAAAAAACAGTACATCGGGCATCCTCGGTCATAGCCTAAGTGAAGGAAGTTCGGTCAGTGTAGTACATATTAGTTTTCTATTCCCTTTTCACAGTGTCACTGCAGATTCTAGCATTAGTAACTTTATCTATGGGTATGATTCCTTGCCTGAAGGAACCATTTAGAGACGAATTATTAAAGATGACTTGTAGAATATTCTCAAAATGCTTACGTCATAACTTCAACGTGAATGACACTGGGAGGAATCATCGCCGTTCCACCACCTTTCAGTGAACACGTCTAAATGTTGGAAATTGCAAAGAATTCAGAACCACATTTAAAATGTCCAAGATACGCGGAAGTTATCTTCTTCGTCCATCGTGGATTAAAATGACGTTGTAAAGCTCTTGTAAAAATGTATCTAACTAAGGGCTTTTTGTACTTAGAAAAAACTGTGGCCGGAAAAACGAGGCAGGAAAGCTGATGCTGTCAAAAAGCACCGAGCCTCTTATGAGTACAACCCTTTCTTATATCATTATTCGTGCGCTTTGAACGAAAACATACCCCTGGCGTGAGGTCTGGTGAGGTATATGTGCCAACGTCGGTTTCCCTGAACGGATTTATTATCAGAGTACCATTTGCTAAGACAGTTGCGTTGGCGGACTCGGGAAGAGCAGGTTTGTTGTCCTGAAAATCCACTATACTTTTCGGATTCGATACTTGTTTTAAGGTTTACTACGATTTCATGATTTTTATGGCTCTATTTGATAGCGCAGAAAATATTATTACGACTTTTTATTTCAATTTCGGTTACATCAAGATGACATTCACAGTTTCTTACTTCGAATTCTAAGAGCATCATTTTTAATTGCTACTAGTGAATTACTCAATGAGTTTGATTAAATACACAAAATAGGATTGCTAACCCACCGCTGTAACAAATCCTGAGCATCGTGGATTCTTTTCACCTTCTTGGCAGTACTTGATAAACTCTTCGACACCTGCTTTCCTCACCCGCTTCCAAGTGACGACTTCTTGTGGGAAAAAAATTTTAAGGCGACCTCCAATCTGAATGACGAACAGTCATGACACTTTCAATGATGCCTGGCAATGGCTATCAGCATCGGGCTTAGGGTGACCCGGAAGGAAGTAGCAAACAGTATTTCAGTATCTGGAGAAACAGTCAATTCCCCTACGAATCTCAGAATCCTACTACCTAGAAATAGTAAGTCAAGGTAACGCTCACGCCATGCCTTATCGATGGCATTCCGACTTCGCAAAAATCGCGTAAAATTGTCTCAGAGGTAACTGTACCATATCCTATGTGCCAAATACCAAGTTCACCTACTACCTCTTAGCTTTCATTGGGAAGCCTTTTTTCAAAAGAGGCAAGGTGGTTGATTTCTCGCAATTCCCAAGTAATAACACCTTTATCTGCAACTTGAACGTCACGTAGTAGACAGTACCCAGGAGCTCTTGAACCTAAGCCGACGAATGGTCGAAAAAATAGTCTGACGGTATGTGGCATTCACACAGGCTGTATCCTCTATCCTCGAGTCCTCTTCTGGAACACCAGCAATGCAAGCAATTTCAAGTGGTGCTTGTGAGTTTTGATCAAAATCCCACCTTGAGTGCGTAAAGTGGGTCCGAAAAATGAAAAAAAAAGTTGTAGCCACACCTTCAGCTATAAACGGAACCAATGAAAAAGGGTACGCGGAACTGAACCTGCTATAATCGAAAGAGGGATCAACGGATGAATCCGAATAATCTCTCAATACGATTTGATTTCTCTGAATTCACCCTTTAAAAAGGCTCGACAGCGATGTTAATCGGATTGTTCGACTGCGCGAACGGGTTGATAGACGAACCTCTTCATAGTATGCTTGACTAGATCATTTTTCTCTGGAAGCCACTCAACCGCGACACGACCGGAATCACTCTTAACTGTTCTTATTTTTCATTGTTAACAACTAACTTTTACCTGTGATAACACTAAGAGCTAGGCTACCAACTGAGGGTCAACCTCGCTGGCCCACCAAAGTGATCAAAGCAAATCGGTGCACTTTTATCCCTTTACATTTTTCTTTTGCGCTACAACTTTAGATGATAGGCGCCAAGCCCTTGACTACTATGAGGCTTTTGGTGAAAATAAGAATAAACTTTGAGTGGCTATCGGATGTTTACTAGACCGAAACCATAAAGCCTGTACAAAGAGGCACTCACCATCACCTCATAAACAGCTACATATGATGTTACAAGACCAATTGAAAAGATGAATATGATAATTTGTGACCACATTCCTTAAATAAATAACTTGTTCTAAGGAACTTCATCAGAAGCAAATTCATATCACTTCGTGACACAGTCCATTATTCAAGTAGAAAACAAGCTAAAAACGATATTAATGTTTACAAATTCGAGAAGGGTTCCGTGATGACCACGAACAATCTCCGAGGGGTATAGGATTCAGAAAAAATACAAAAGATAAGAGATCGACAAAATGCTTATAGAGTAAAATGTAAATTAAAGAAAGAGTCTGAAAAATCCATCTAACAGCAGGAAATAGTTTGAAGAAGCTGTAAGGGTAGTCTCAGTAAACTATTTAGTTCTTTTTTTTTTGAATTCTATAAAGATAGAAGGCTAGGTCGAGAACCAGCAAAGAGTCAAGGTTTTAACAAGCTGGTCTTAAAAGCAGAGAATAATAGGTAACCGATTTTCTTGAACAGATGATTGTGAAGGAAATCAATGAGGAAGAATCATTGAGGCTCAGCGCACATTACAATCTTCACCGTCATTTGTTGAGGCTTTATCCTGCATAATTCCAGTTCAATGGGTAGACAGTGAACGAAGAAGTGTTACCAACATTAGCTCTATTAGCGCTAGCTGAAATTATGAAAATTGGAATGTCAGAAAAGAATTAACGAAAGTTCCTACTACGTATTAGGGTGGGAAGATCTTCATCATTAGCGGAAAATCGCTCAATGCAGTTTGTATTCTTTGATAAACTCGTTCTAAATACTTTCAATATAAACACTGCAGTTCATTTTGAAACTGGGCTGGGAAAGCTGTGGAATGAGAACTCTATCAATTTCACACTTTTGCTTCCAGACCATACGCTCATGGGATCCCCAGTTTGAACATTGAATCAGGTACCAACCACAGTGGTTTGGATGGTTCAGAAAGAGTCCATGGCTGTATTCTATGTTTCTTATTGCATGCCTGAGTCACCATCCCAATTGCTGACGTCTGAGCTTGAGTGTAAGGTCCAGCAAATCAACCGTCGTCATACAAGGGGGCTCCTGTGTGTAAGTGCCTTTGTCGAAGGTTGGCTCTCGAGGGATTCATTATGTAGACCTTGCTCTCTCACTCTTCACTGTCTTACCCATTCTCTTACCTTGTAGGCGTTAAAAAGCTCTACTGGGCTAGTGACCCTTCTGTTATTCGGTTATTCTGTTATTAATGCTCCAGAAAATACATATGATGCATTCTGTTCAAAGTTCACGGGCAGGCTAGTTATATAAGCAGCCCAATGTGCAGCCAATCATTATCCGAATTTTTCGTTGATTAATCACNCCTTGCTCTCTCACTCTTCACTGTCTTACCCATTCTCTTACCTTGTAGGCGTTAAAAAGCTCTACTGGGCTAGTGACCCTTCTGTTATTCGGTTATTAATGCTCCAGAAAATACATATGATGACCATTCTGTTCAAAGTTCACGGGCAGGCTAGTTATATAAGCAGCCCAATGTGCAGCCAATCATTATCCGAATTTTTCGTTGATTAATCACTGAAACTGCAACTCGACTCACTGGGTGAGGTGGGGCAGAAATAAGTGGGGATAACACCAGTATAGCCCATGCAACGCACACCCCTAGATCAAGCAAGCCATCCAGTTCTTTGAGGTCAATGAGCTAGTTTCCGATTCTTATCGAATTGCGGAAACGTCAGCCCAAACATGGAAGTAGCCGTTAGTCACTACAATGTCAAATTCGCATTTATCTAAAACTTTTAGTGTCTTGCGCAACTTGGGAAAAGATTGAACAGTAGCGATCCATTGAGCCATGCCTTTTTTAATTATGTGATTTCCAGAACTCTGAGATTTTAAAGGCACGATTCACGACAAAAAAAGTTATTGAGTTCTTACCTCATCAATACTCAGCGGCTCCCATGGCTGGTAGGAGGGACCTTCTTGCTCCCACAATCTCGACGCTTTTGGTTAGGGCATAGCAGAAACCCTGTTGCTGCCGTAATTGGCTTTACCTCCCTCGATCGATGTCACGTTGATGACTGTCGAGGCAATACAGATTGCATTCATTCGTTCTAGGACCCACACAAAATCAGCCGATCGCCGAGTGATGGAGCGATGTTTTTCTCCTATTCTTTTTCCATCTGTTATTCTTTTCGCTGCCGCGATCCCTTATTTAATTTCTTACCCCTAGAGGGAGAAAGGTGAGCTAATTTTGCTGTTATAGGGGTTTTTTGTTTTCTTACGTTTATAAGTGAATGAATTGTTGCTTACCGTAGTCTGTTATTCGCACCAGGACCCTTACGACGTAGTGAAACACATTGTATAGCTCGTCCGAATGCCCCACTCTTCTTCATTTTTCCGGTCTCTTTCTCGTGCAGCCCCCTTTTCAACGGTTTTTCTAAGCATTTTTTTTCACTTTGGAAGCGCCGATACACGCAGTTTCTTCACCTTCACCCGCTACTTTCGATCTTGTCTTCCACTTTTCATCATAATCTGGATGACCCAAAATTATCGTGAACTGTGCCTTTAATATCCAGGAATCACCCCAGGAGCAGGACCCGCGCATTATATCTACCTGATTCACAAATGTAAACTTTCAGTGGAAGGGATGCTTAGCTTTCTCGGTCGCGTTCCACTGTCAACACTCGTGCGACTTGGTGCAAGAAGGGTGAATGCAGCGTACCAAAAATAAACTGCTTCCACAGTTCAATACACGATTAACCGGTTGTGAACGTTCTGCAGCAACAAGCATTACCTAGTCAGTCGATCTGTTCTTATATGATGAACGACACTTTCACGACTAAAGAAAGCAACATGTGTCGATCTCGTACGTATTACAACACACGCGCATCCTAGCGCGTCGATGGAAAACGCGTGGAGCTTAATTCCAACAGGATTTACATGGTTGCGTACATGGGAGGAGCAGATATGGAAAAATAATCCCTGAACCCGAAAAATCTGGCATTCCTATCCAAAAATGCACTCATTTTGCAGGTTTTCAAATTGTTTCAATGATCACTTGTCGTGATTCATAGCAACGATATGAGATTCCGATATGTTCGCCTTTATCTAGCGCATGACCTTTTGAGGACATCGCCGAGTTGCATTACGACTTGAAGATTTCACCGATACTTGAAAAAAGGGATGGACGAGCGCCACCCAAGCACTACGAATGACAGATCGTCGTTTAGATAAATCAATCAAGAGACTTTCATAGCCTATTCACCTTGACACAATGGTCTCGAGGGAAGACGAATAATTGCGCCTAATCCTCTTTCGTCGACTTCTCGTCCACGCTCCCATCACCATCATCTTTTTTTTGACGACATTTCCGGTTAAAGTCTCCATTCTGTCTGGATGTCGGTGATTGTTTCTCTCGTGCTCGTCTGAATTAGCAGATTATTAACATTTTCCGGAAGTCAGGTAGGAATAACTAACTTCTCTAGAGCATCATGTTCTGCTATTGAAGTTACGTGAATGCTACCTTCGAATAATTGGAATTAAAACCTTGTGCGTACAGAGACGTCGTGGTTGTAGGAGGGTGTCTAGTGAGTGTGGTGTACAGCTCCTGGTAAACGTGAGCAACTCCAATATGGGCACTGATGTGTTTTCATCGGGACTCTGGAAATAGTGCTTACGCATTAAGAACAGTTGTGTTGAAGAGCATTTGAATAAATCTAGAGCGTTCCGGGTCTAGTATGTTATAGAGCTTCTGTTTTTGCCTAGCCAACCCCCTGTGTCAAGAAGGAGTCTACCTTCATCACATTGTGATGAAGACTTCGGCTTTGGTGTTGATCTTTGTCATTTTCGGGATGCAAATCCGATTCATCTCCCATCAGAATAATAATAAAGACGTAGTAAATTCTTGAATGGCCTATGCAATGGCTAGCGGTGGCTAGTCGATGTACAAGTTGGAGCTTTTATCCTCTCAGACTGGTCTTAACCAATTAACCCCGGCCAGTCAACCCCGAAGGAGTGAGTTGCTCGATTGGTTGAGCGATCCTAAACTCGAACCGCGGTCCATGCCTAGGAGACAGTGCGACACGTGCCACGACACCGCCTCTGCGACTAAACAATCATCATATACGACTAGCTCATTAATAATCTTGATAGACTTTTGTCATCAGAAGTGAATATATGTTCTACAGGCTCTGTTGGCGGAATTAAGCACTGACTGAGGGTCGATTCCCGGACCTTCGTGTGATATTTTGCACCACTTACTCTTACACCACCTCCACTTTCAAATAGTTTTTCAAGAGAAAGAGTTTGTTCTGCCTCATAGTACCTCAGAGTTGGGTTTGATATACTTTGTTATCACATCTGACGAGTTTGACGCTCTGTTACTCCTGAATAATCTGCCAGTTTCAAAGTGCGTCTGATGTTTGGCTGAATGTGAAAAATGTGATCAAGATAGAAGATATTGCAGGGACGGAAACTTTCTAAAAACGTGTCAAGACGATTAACATCCTTTGTGATTCTGTTCCCGCGGTGTCAGTCTAAGAATAGGCCACGGGACAGTGGTTTTTTCCTTTTCAACTCTGTATCCTTTTCCAGCACAATCGTAACGTTGTTGCCTTCGTGAATTTTTGGAAATCAAGTTCTAAGAATTTTGCCCTACTGCAGCATTCATTCCCAAGCGCTACACTTTCCTTAACAGCTGCTTACACGGATCCATAACTAGGTTTCGTACTCCATCACGATTGCCCACTTAAATGGTCATTTGTTGGTTAATCGTATGGCTCTATTTGTGATTCCTATTACAGTATCAGCATATAAAATCGTCCCCATTGAATAACTGAAAGAAGAGCTAAATGTTCAAGGTGAATTAGCCATGGGTGGTAATCTGTGTAAGGCACGTTGGGCTTAGTCTACAGTGGTTTATCTACGTGGGTGATTTTTTCATAAGGGCCCATATAGGTTCGTCGGAACAGCAGGATTTTACGGTGGTTCCCGAAAGCGACAACATACGCGCATGTTTAATAAACACCTATGTTGTCGGCGTTTGATTGGGTGTGGCCAAGTTTCGAACCGCAGTGTGGCTTTAGTCACACCTGCATGGTTTATGGGAGAGAAGCTGTACCTCTATAATATGATAAAACGGCCGTATCCGGATTTGGTAGTTTTTAGTGCCCCGTTGTTCATAAATAATATTATGCTCCAAATATTTATTGTTTCTTGCTTCGCTATTCTGAGAAGTAATACAGCTTTACGTTCGTTAAGAAGTTTCTCAGTTCTGATCACGAATTTCTCGAGGCCGTTTTTGGCTTCTTTTTGATAACATCTATCGATTAAGAGATGTTGCGATTGCTGTGGATCTCATCATTTCTCGTTATCGCCGCCTCTCGTTCACTTTTGGAACGTGTCAGTGATGGCGGAACAGTCTTTCATCGCTTATTTGTATCTGAGCATAAACTCACTGAGGACGAACTCAAAGGTTATCTGAAGGCCATGGATGAACATTCCGGTATGGTCGAATGTTTCTCTTTGAATTCTTCTCGCCCAAACTGAATTGTATGAAAAACTATAACAGTTTTGGATCAGCTCTGTTTTCTCATATTACCCGATATGATTTGTATATGAAGTCCTGAAATCTTTTGCCGTTGATCAATCTCTCCTGATTGATGCATCCCCTCATTCGAATTCAGATTCGTAGTGGCTCATTAAATGTGTACGTGGCCTACCCAATGGCTTGTGGTGGCCAGCCGACCTGCAAGTTAGTAGTCAATGCTTTTTCTTCCCGGATCTGGTACCAATTACCCGATCAGGAGGAATAGCAGCTTGGCTGGCTCTGGTGCATATCCGGGATTCGATCCCGTTACCTTGCGTATGTGATAGTGCGCCGCGTACCACTACACCACCCCTGCCCATAGTTTTTATAAATTCGATTTATCCTCTATTCGACATTTTTTCTGCGGCTTTTTTTAATAGATGGTATGGCTGCTCAATAATTAATGCGCTCATGAAAGAAGGTGAAAAATAACAGAGAAGTTAGGTTGGTCTAACCAATAATGTTATAGCCGGGAAACATCCTTCCCATCACCTAGATGTGCTTGAATGTCCTCTGGAATGTTGATTCATGCTGGATATAGAGTTAGATTTTTTGTATACTTCCGCCTATCAATTGACCTAGGTTGAAAAATTAAAAACAAAAATTGGCCCCTAATGACGTTGAGAAGAAATATCTCTCCCATTCTGAAGGCATGTCATACATCTGCTTGAATAAAGCACACCTCTTGATTTTCCTAGCACTTTTTCTTACCTTTGTCTTCAACTCAGGTATTCATACAACTTTATTAAACACTGCGGTCCTTCGTTATTCATCCCTTTGCCTCTAATCTTTTTTCCGTTATCTCTACCCTTACTTCTCTAGGACCTCAAACTCGTCGGCTCTGGTTTTTTGCATCCTGGCTGCACATTGAATGCAATGGTTCTCTACTCTTCTCCTGAATCACATCATCTCTATACTCGTCGTCTTCCACTCGCACGCACTGCCTATAACTGATTATATCCTTTGGTCAGGCCCCCACTTTGTCTGTTGAGGATAGCTAATCGGGATTCGTCATAAGTTCCTGGGAGTTTATGTGAATGCAGTGGTCATGGCTGACTCCAAACTCTTCAGAAATCAAACAAAAATCAGAAATGGGGTGAAGCTAAATTCCGCCTAGTTTTCATTATTATGAATTCTATCAATTGCTCTACAACTAGCTGAATCTCGTTCGTTTAGAGTACGTTCCCAAGGAGGTGCAGCAAATATTCAAAAAGGTTAGTTTTAGCCGCTTATCTTATGAAATAGCCATTTTGATACGCAGTGTGGTCAACTATCACACATTTCCAAACCTTAAATGACTGTTACGAAACCACGAGTGTATGAAGAAGCAAACATGAAGCTGACGTAGGTGATTGCGACAAATAGCTTCATATTCGAGATCAACTGTAGAGCAACCACCCTTTACGATTCTCTTGCGAGTTCCCTCACGGTATTACCGTAATCTGTCTGTCAATGAGAAACGGAAGCGGAAAGAAAAGGTGAGAAAAAGTGAAAAGAGAAAAGGAAAAAGTTGAAAATATGCTGAGTGTCTGGCATAGGTATTTGAGATTGGAAAAGCGCGATGTGCCCAAATTTTCATAATTACTGACCTATGTCCACAACCGCCTCTTGGCCCTACTAGTTCACAGCTTGAATGGCGGCTTCGTAAGTAACGAAAAGTAAAGGAGAGAACTAACTTTTAGGCCTGTAAAAATTTTCCCAATCCTACATCGCACTCGAGAATGGTCAAATTGGAGAAACGCTAATTGTTCCACGAGGAAAAGGCTTCTTTCGGTCAAAAAAAAAAGCTAATCTGCTGAGTTGCTGCTGAATCGTCGACGGAAAACTCTTTCATCGAACGTGTCTTTCACGAACGACATTACTGACGATTTCTGACAAAGTTAGAGCTCCACCTGTCATAATCGTTCAAAAAACTGAACCATCTTACTCCCTCCGACTTTTTGAATATGTTCTTTTTCGTATAACTATTTGAACACATATCTTTTTCTTTCGCCATCATAGTTTGTACTTTAGCTGACACCAAGGACAATATCTGATCTCTTAACATTCATCAATGAGGTTCGAGAAGGTTATGTGGATCTTTCAACTGATTCCCGGCATGTCATCGAGCTGATGGAAATGAGGTGAGACTGTTTCGAAGAGGTCACTCCTACATTTTGCACTTTTGCTCGTATTTCTATTCACTGCATACTAGATGTCCAAAACTTTCTTCTCCGTCCTAGCGTTACCTTGTGTAAGTCACGCCTCAAAGAAAAGGTTTAGTTCCTCCCATATAAACTATCATCGAGGCTAGACATGATTTCAAAGAGGTTTTTGAAGTCACCATCCATCTTCACAGATATCTGTCGGATTGATTCAAACCCATTTTCTATTCGAGTAATTCCTCGATTAATGCAGCTTCAAAGCCTGTCAATGTCTATGTCAATCATAAGGAGAAGCGTAGGTCAGCCATTACATAAGCTGCTAGAACTTTAGCATTAAGAAAAAGATGAGAGCCTTTCTTACCTTTAATGGGCAGTGTATTTGCTGCTATTCGGTATAGTTTGCATAGGAAAAATCTGAAATCAGAAATTTCCAAGGCCTACATTGTTCTACTTAATCTGATGCCTTGAGGAGGTCGTTAAGAGCATATGAATTTAATAATCTTAGCCTACCTCGTTGAGTTATAACTCTCTTCAATACAGTAACAATACAGAAACCAATGGAATGTATTACTTTCCTGCGAAATGTAATAGGGCCGAAAGAAATACTGTTAGAAATTATGGGCAGCACCGACCCTGGTGCCCATTCTGTAAAATTAGAGTACCCCGCATTCTCTGGAGATTTGTCGATAAAAAAATGGTTCTTTCAGAATGCCTCAACTAGGCGAAAACCTCAATGCTGCCCTGAGCATGTTGCTATCTACCATCGGTAAAATGCGACCTGCAACCAAGGCAGCTTTTCACAAAGTAGGTTGCACTAAATTCTCCTCTCATGATCTGCTACATGCTGTAGTTGGTTCCTTCAAGAGCAGTTTCTAGCTTGTGATCACCTAATTGTGGCTACCTTGGTATTGAAGGCTAGTATGGAAGTGAGGTGTGGAAAGGTTGTCCCAAACTGTAGCTCTCACAGGCTGTGTTTACTTCATCCATTGTCTTGTGACTAGGATTTCACGTAAATGAACAACCTCGAGAAATTACTATTCTTACGGTATTGGCATATATCCAGCATGTTTGCGATCAATTTCAGTACTGGATAACCTTCTTCGAGTCTCTGGCAGCTCCGATTACGTTACGCTCCACATTCCTTGCCGCTTTCTATGCTGATCTTTTCAAATCATATCAAACCTCAGATGCCGCTACACAAAAGGAGATCTATGAACTCTCTTCGGAAACACATCGACTTCTGAAGAGTTAGTTGTTCCACCAATACTTGTACTGATTTCAAGTTTTTCGAATAAAACGGGGCGGGTGGACGAATTTCATGAGCATATCCGGGTGAACACTAGAAGAGCTACCCACCCAGAATAATTTCGATTTTTTACAAAAAAAGCTAGTCTGCGTTTGCTTGCAGGTGACTTTGCCAAGGCTTTTGCCGAGAAAGCTGAGGAGTTCGCTACTAAAGACTTGAAGGTATTTTCCCAAGTAATTTATCATTTTTACAAAAGCAACGAAGACGAGAGTGCGTGGAATATTACTCGTTCGATAGAGAAAAACTAATTCTTCAGAGAAAATATTCGCCCGACGACCAAGACTCCTTCTGATGACGTTCCCATACAGTAATCACAACCCCATCATGCTCAGTGGAAATGCAGCATTGATCAACTCAGTCAATATTACAGTAGGGTGTATGGTATTCTTCTTAGCGATTTACCAAACTTTCGTTTCGATTCATTTCCTTCGAACAAGTTTTACTTTCCATTGTGATCATTCCTGATATTATAATAAGTCTATTATGGCAATAATATCACTGAGCATGGGTAACACATCTTTTAATCGTCTCGCTTTCACTTGTAGAGTTATTTCTGATGATTTCAATCCATATAATAAAGAGCTACAGTGGGAATGTATGCTTCTAATAGGTAATTGATGAATGTTGTAATAATGTAATACTGTTCAAGTCTGCTCTTCCAGTGATAAACAAGTATGGAAATAGCAGTAAAGTTTTCTAGCGTTGATAACTTTTTCTCTGGAGTACATATGTCCGCGCAATCTGCTTCCACTCAGAACCGTTATGACTGTATTCGTAATTGTTGGATGTTTACTGATGGATTCAAATAGTGCAGGAATCAACGCTTCTGTCCTTTCAAACGAGCCCTGCTCGGCCTGGAAGGCACAGGTCATCCAGACTATGACGAAAAATGAAAGAGAAAATGGAGAATAGTGTGATGGAGAGGAGAAGAAAGAACGCGTATCGGTGTTCCCAGAGGGATGAAAGGCTTCGGAAAAGTCGTTCAAAAAGGGCTGGACGAAAATAAGACCAGAAAAATGAGGTGGAAGGATTGTTTGGACGAGCTGTACAATGTGTGTCATTGCGTACGTATGGGTCCTTTTGCGGATAGCTGACTACAGTGAGTTAAATGCCCCTCAAAATTCATTCACTCGCAAGCATGCTAGCAAAACACTAGTAACATCAAAAATAACCCACCTTTTCATCCTCTTGAGGTAGTAAACTAGGTAGAGGACAGCAGCAGCAAATAGAATTACGAAGTATAGCAGAATTAGAGTTATATCCCACATCACCACCTGATGGTCAGCTAATTGCTTGATGAGTGTGTGGGTCCTGGTGCGAATATTGCAGTCTGTATCGCCTCCACAGATATAACATCGGTCGATGGGCGTGGCACCCGATCGATCTGGTCTGGTATCTATTATGCCCTAGCTCTTATGTTTTTGAACCCGACAGCGGACAGAGGACTGACAGGGCATGCAAGAGGTGTTATCGAGCACAATACTCGCGCTAGGACCCACACGTTCAGCACGCAATCAGCTGATTGCCGAGTGATGAGGCTATCTTCCTCTCCTATTGTGCTATTCTCTGTTATTCTTTTCGCTGCTGTGTTCTTTATCTAGTTTTGTACCTTGAGATGATAAACACCACTCTGCTGCCATTCTACCTAGATACACCGCCCTAATCAGGGCCTCAGCATTGTTGGTATTATATTTGTAGGTATGTATTCTGCTGATGCCCTATTCTACTTATTATTTATTCAAACTCTGGCTTTTGAAACTCGTTTTCTGCCGGGATGCTGCTCCTGCCAATTCCCGTCTGTTTTTTCTTCGTCTGTGATTTTTTTGTTATTTGCTATATTTGAGGCAGTGTGCAGGTATTCTGTTATATCTCGCTTGTTGTCTCTATTACTTGAAGTGCTTCATATGTTTACGTTAAAGTTTCAAATCTCATTGACTACCGCATGGCCCGCCGGCGAGCTACACCCTGTCATGCTCCTGCGACCGCGTGGTAGTGGTATAAAATATGTATTATATTCATTTTGGATTTTTTGGCGCTCTCAATATCAAGCAGCTTTATGACCCTCTAGCAAATTTCGAGAACCAAAAGTGGTGGTCCGAACTTCGTTTGCTTCCAACTGTAGTAATGAGAGAAAAGAAGCCCTTCTGAGGAGAGTGTTGAAGGGGCAAGACCAAGCGTTACCAATTGATAAATTGCACAATCCGGTTGTGATAGTTACCAAACCATTTACTTTGATAGAGTCTCTGCGATGAATGAATTCTGAACGGATCTCGTTTCTGTGTCATTCTCTCTTTTTGGCCGATAAAGAAATGGAAACGAAAGTAGGAGAAAAGTTCTGTGAATACATGCGAGCTTCTCGAACCCTGAACACAGAGCTCCTCTGCAAGGCCGCAGACTATTAGGAAATTGCAAAGGAATACTGCGCCAAGTCATGTGTTCATTGGGAGTGGTATAAATTATTACAGTTTTTACAGGAGGAAATAGAAATACATCCAGAATCAGTCTATGACTTTTTTGATTGTTTTTGATCGTCTTTTGTGGAAATGAGTAGCATCATAACCTTCGATAATGGTTTCGCACTCTGAGGTGAAATAGTTGTTCTAAGGTGGAAACACTTTGTATTATTTCAAGCCAAAGGAGTGACAGTTATGTAGGTTTCGAAAACGAGTACCTCCTGAGTGTGTCCTTGTTCGCGAACATTATTGGATAGGTCACCCTAGTTCAGACTTACTGCCGGTAGAACATGGGTAGGTTAAAGGAACGGCGGAAAAAGAGGCAAGAGCAGATACTCAACAGAAAACATACGGAGAACAGAGGCGTTTCTTCCACGAGACAAAACGGCGACGAACTTTCCTTGCTTGGCAATTAAACTAGATTGGTGGAAATTCGTGATTGAGTGGAGATTTAAGAACTCGATCATCTTTTGAATTCATAATCAGCAGCCAGAGGCAAACCGCATCTTACAATTCTCCCTGCGGGATGGAGAAGCAGCTGCCCTCAGTCTGCCCACTTCATCTTATGCTCAAACTGCTTCTTATTGATGGCACATTTGAGAAATGGACTGTACTTCCACAAAAAGGCGCGCCACTTTAGGAATACCTTCGAATGGATTCATGGTTGGGAAGAAAGCGCTTGTAAATAAATCTGGATGTTCACATGAAAATGATTCTCGGTGAGCCTGATATCGGGGACTGCCAATTTCCAGTATTCCCATTGAATTATTTCAAGAGAACGACAAAGGAAATAGCTTTTCATGCATTTGACTTGTATTATTGTAGATACTTTTCGAAGAATCTCTTCTCATTCTATCTTTTTAGCCCTACAAAGAAAGCAGAGGAATCGAAAGCTGATGAGAGGTTCTGAGTTGACATGCTACTACCTTGAGCTACAGCCAAAAAGTTCCACTGCAGGGCATCAAACTTTGGTCACTGCTGAAAAAAGGGCTGAATTCATGTATTCCTCTCTTAGTTGCTTATGTCTGTCTATGTGAGCAGGTGACTTTGGAAATCCTAGTCCGTGCCCCTGTATACATCTTTTGTTGCGTTTAGACTTTCAGCCTTCACCCAGTAATAGCCGTGTCCGATTACAATGTGTGTTGGAGGCTCAGTTTATCATCGAATCTATTCCAACTCATCGAGGAACATTTTGAAGAGGTGCTCAGNCTCCTCCTACCAATGCTGAGGAGCTTCCAAATTGAAGGAGGTCTGACATGTCGTTTCGAATTTTGTAGGAATTTCGTAGTAGCCTAATGCATGTACTGCAACTAAATTACCTAGCTTCTCTCCAGCTACTGATACCTTCGCAGTCGCAAATCAGAATAAATGTCCTTTCGGGTTTCGTTTAAGAGAGTGATATAAACGGAAACCAAAGACAGATTGTTGAGAAGTATTTATTTCAATGCGACAGGTATCTGACACCTGTTACTCGCAAAGACCACACGACTTAGCACAGTACTCCTTCGCAATCGCGTGATAGTTAGGGGTTATGCATGGAGGCTCATTGTCTTCTGCTTGAGGTGTTTGCATGTATTTACAGAACCTTTCGCCTGCTTTCGTCTCCGCCGCTTTATCCACGCACGGCTGAAAAGATCAAGTGAGACGGGAATGAACTACATTCCATAATTACACTTTGTTTGTTACAACTTCTACGAAAGCGGGTCGGCTGTATTTCCTACAGAATAAATATCCAGAATACAATACAAGCCTCTTTTAATATTGCTAATCGCTGCTGTATATGATAACTCACTTCCGCTACACTTGTGAAGGCGTTGAGTAGGGCAAGAGCGCAGACTAAGTAAAAGAACATTTCGAATGTTGTTGGAGAAGTGATAAACTGCGGTAATCCCACATCATTTATACTGAGCCATGAGCGATCCTCTGATCAAAGTTGGGACTGTGTAAACGAACTCCAAAGTGCTGATGAAACTCTTCGCAAATAATTTCCAATCTAACACGGTGCTGTGGGATACTTCTGAAAAACGATACCTGCACAAACATAAATCATACTAGTCATGCGAATTGAAATCATTCTAACTGTAGAAGCTGAAATTTGCTTGATTCTTGATCGAAAGCTTATCCGTGTTATCATTAAAGCCTTCAAAGGTCAAATAGAGTTTATCTCAGTGAAAATAGAGGACCAAACTTGCAATGGTAGCTTTCTTCCACCTGCTAGACATCCATTTCTATGCTTAGTAGACAAAGTGTGTGGAATAGATTTAGAGAGAGGCAGTTTGTGATCATTTAGTCCCATTATACTGTCCTCACTAATATAATCGCACTGCAACAATGGCTGCATAACCGAATGATTGAATCTCGGAATGATTTTGTCTCTTTAAGATAAGAAGTAGTACCCTCCCGAAGTAGTTCATACCATTCAAGTTAATTTTACAAATGTATCACTGAAGTTAAAGCTTCTTCGTGGTCAGGTTAGAGCAGTTCCGAACGTAGAGCCGTCAATTGCTAAACATTCTGTATACGTAATAAAAAAGCTCACAATTCACAAAGTTTGCACTTTCCCATTGTATAATATCATTTTCTGACACAAAAAGGTAGAACAATGGCCAATTGTACAGTATTTGCGAGAACCCTCATCTGCTTGACCAAATTCGTTCACTGTGAACTGTCTTTCTGAAAAAATCTTTTAATTCAGTATAAATTGTTCCAGACCACTGAACCTTGTCACAGTTCTAGCGGCATCCAAAATGTTCTTCTACATTGTTTGCACAATTGTTCTCCTCAACGCCTTCACAAGTGAAGCGGAAGTAAGTTATCATATTCAGCAGCGATAAGCAATACTAAAGGAGGCTTGTGTTGAATTTTGGATGCTTACTCCATAGGGAATACACCAGACCCGCTTTGGTAGAGGTTGTAACAAACAAAGTGTAATTATGGAATGTAGTTCATTCCCGTCTCACTTGATCTTTTCAGCCGTGCGTGGATAAAGCGGCGGAGACGAAAGCAGGCGAAAGGTTCTGTAAATACATGCAAACACCTCAAGCAGAAGACAATGAGCCTCCATGCATAACCCCAAACTATCATGCGATCGCGAAGGAATACTGTGCTAAGTCCTGTGGTCTTTGTTAGTACATGTGTCAGATATTTGCTGCATTGAAATAAACTTCTCTTAAACGAAGCCCGAAAGAATGTCAGCTTCAATTTCTCTCTTGCGAAGGTGCTTGTAGGTGAGGCGAAACCAGGTTATTTAGGTTGCATACATTAGGCTACTTCGAAATCCCCATGAAATTCGAAACGACGTGCCAGATCTCCATCAATTTGG
>UZAF01018465.1:8921-32789 GCA_900617895.1 Haemonchus placei | reverse complement strand
GAAGGTATCGAAACTGACTTGCTCTGAGAAGCGACATAATCTTGTGTTGGTCCTAACCAGTAAGTTCAGCACTTGTAATGCAGGGAAGAATCTCTGACTTTGAATGGCAATTTTGGAAAAGTTTAGAGCAGAGCAGGATACTCGTAAGCAACTCTCTCTGTACCATTGGCTCTTCCTTATAAAGGATAAGGGACAAAGTTTTTGACGTTGGTCAATCCCATCTGTGGGATGCGCCCCTGCAGTCGACTTCCATTCAGAATCGTAGCGGCGTAATGAGTGCGTATGTGCCCTATACAATGACTTGCGGTGGCCAGCCGATGTACTAGTCAGTGCTTTTTTCCTCCCAGACGAGTCTGGTACCAATTCACCGACCCCAGAGGGATAGATGGCTTGGTTAACCTATGCGGGCATCGATCCGGGATTCGAACCCCTGACCGTGCGTGTGATGTAATGCGCCACTTTCCGCTACACCCCTTCCGCCGGCTCTTCCTTATACATTTAGTGAATCGCTTCCTCGATTTACTCCCTCGCCATAGAGTGCGTAGCGTAGGTAAAAATATCGTGGTTGGTTTGAATAGGTCCTTGACTTGTGCCCTTTCAGAATAGTTCTTACAAAGATGATGTCGTCTGAGTCGCTGAACAAACACTGGTGCGAAAAAGGCTCACTACATCAAAATTTCTGTGTGTTCACAACTTTTTGCAGCAATTTCTTGCTCACTTTGTGAACGAACTTTCTTTTGTGAACGTTTCGTATTCTGTTGGAGGTTGGCTCTATGGTATGAACTTTGCCCCTTTCAACAATAACTGGTGGCAACTTTTAGATGTAGATGTCACTGAGGACAAAATTGTACAAAAAGATGAGTATACGCTGGAAATTCATTGCTGTGAGGTTTTTTAGTAAAACAGAAGCCCCTATGAAGCCAAAGTCAGAGAGATTACACTTTGCTGTTTCGGTTGTTTGCCATATCATTCCATCTTTTGAAAAGTAAGTAGTAAAAGTTGCATGTTGTTGTCCAAGTAACCAGGCGAATGTTGAACATAACCTCTGCAGAGGGGTCGCATTACATCGTTGTATTGACATTCCACTCTGAACAAACTTCTTTGAAGTAGATTGTTCAATATTGTTGGATTTCAAGATGTCTGTTGAAAAAACAAAAATCAACATATTAGCCATTGGCCACTAACTTAATGGCTAAATACATTAGTTATGTGAGATGTCTCTGTCCGAAATTTAAGTATGTAGGGGTACCGGAGAAGGAACAAATTTCATAGTGCAAGGAAAACAGCAAAGTGGTCAGAAAGCACAAAAATGAGTTGGAGTCCTCTCAGAGGCCGAAAATTTGCTCATAACTCGCCATCCTCTGAGGGACAATCTCTTCTTGCTTTTCATACTGACTCGAGGCATTACTGCATCCATTCTGAGGCTCCTTCTGCCGTGACAACTCCATAGATCGGTTCCGTCAGCGCTGAGCTTTTCCCCGCTCGATAACTAGCAGAAGTAATTTCACCATGGTTTGTGTTTTCAAACAACTGGACCGGGACATTCAAAGCATCAGAATGCCAGCCAAAAATATCGTCGTCCAATACTGAAAACCAAGAATCTATTAAGTGATGCGGTAGATACTTAGCCGTTGAGCAGCAGCCGTTCAGACAATGGGATGACGAAGTCACGATATGTGCAAGGTTCCCCTCCAGCCTGGTATTGCCATCTCTTGAAAATAATCATTTTTGTGAGGTCGGTCACCCTCCAGGAGTGTGTCTTGGCAAGAGTCCCAGTCAGAAACGTTGAGCGATTCAGTAAATGAATTGCATTTGTTTGCATTTTGCTATGTGATTAGCGATTCGCTCTCAAAGCACGTGAACAAACATTGTACTGTTTGTTGTGCGTGTTTTCGGCTGCACCACTTATAATTGCCATAGATATTTATTGAAAAAATGCTATCGAATTTCAGCATTCTATGTATGAGGATCTCCAGCGTAGCTGCTATGAAGGGTACTCAAACATGTACAGAACCTCAACACACGTGAACTTACCAAGCATTCTGTGCTCACCATCAGTGAGTGGTTTGAATATCGCTGTTACTGGCGATTTGGCGTTTTCTGTGACAAGAAAATGCCAGTTCCAGAAGATGCGAATTGAATCAGAAAAAATCTATCTACAGAAACTTTATGCAACCAGTCGCGACTTACGGTGTATTGTGATGGTATGTGAGCAGGGAAGCTGAAGGCTGGCACCAATACAACAGAAAGTTCAACCCCAAGTGAGGCCGACGATGAACAAGAAGCGCTTTGTCTAATTTAATTGCTTTTGAAATGAAATTTCTGGAAGACCTTCATCAACCGTAGCCTTGATCAAAGCTGTTTTGAAGTCGTCTAGCTAATCCTCCGCATGACATTATCTACTGGTAGGAAGAAGTGGTTGCAGCCTTGGTTGTAACCATGCAGTCGTTCTATCGAAAGCCCTCTAAGAGTAAGTAGAGAAATAGGGAAGTCCATTAGAGCTGTTCAGAAATCACCAATGATCCCTGATGACTGAGTTGGGCGCGTTTGGAGAGAGTATAGAGTGAGCAGTCTCAAAGTTTCACTGTTGACACATTGCGCTCTCAGCAGCTCATAGATCAACTTGTTGACTGGGAAATTCAACACAATAGACGAACTCGTCACTTTGGGCTTGCTGGTACCCAGAAAACTCGTGTCATTCAAAACACAAGTAACAACTATCGTATAGAGACCACCCAATCGTATAGAGACCACCCAAAAACCAAAGACTGGGGTCTTTTGTTGCCTGCTTCGAACTTGCAGCCATTTGTGACTGTCTATTGTGAATGATAGCAGTGTTGTTCTTATGTTCAAAGCTCTTGCTGTGTTGTTGTTAACTGTGCAGGCGCCTCATATTCTTTGGTTCCGGTCTTATGCATTACATACAATGCAATTCTATTCAAATTGAGAGACCCAAGGGTACTTAAACTGAGATGCTGTTTATTTAAGTGACTCATTCTAGCCTAGTCCAACTTTAATTTCCGAACCTTGAAGTCTCGAAAATTCGGTTAGCTTGTGAGGCACATTTATTCATGTGCGAATGGATGCGCCATGCGTTTGACCTCCGTCCGGAAAAGGGCAAAAAAGAGCATTCGATATCCTTGTACACGACAACCACGACAGCCGATCCAATGGATGAGAGGGAAAAGGTTGAAGGAGGAATGAGACGCTCTTTTACTTGAATACTCAAGTTACTAGTGACCACTTTCAATGAGATGCTGTTTGCTGAAGACTAGTTTTGAATGTTTTCCTTGTACTTTCTTTCTTCTCGTGAGAGCAGTAGGAACTAGGCTGTAATCCGTAGTGCCATAGTGATATAGGTTGTCCCCTGTTAGACTGGCTCATTCTGGGCCCAGAAGCGGTAGGGTACTCCAAATGTTTATTGTTTCCACCACATCGACCTTCTCTTCACCTACATTGATAAAAGCAGTATAGAACTTACTTGTCCAACTTACTGGAATTGGTCCGGATTTGGGAGATTTGAAGGGTAAAAGGTTCATTCATTCAGTTGTCACAAACCGCGTTACAAGCACTCTGGTACGGTTCCAATCTGAGCGAAGTCAACTTCACAAGAATGCTCAAAAGGCTACCTTTCTTCACGAATGATCCAATAACAAGTGTTTTGAGTTGTTCAAGAGCATTGTTTTTGTAGACAAAGGTTTACACAAGGATCCAGTATGATCAGTAGTGTTTTGCTTTCTTTCTACCGCGGAGGTACGAGTGATACCGGCTATGAACTGGCTTCCCGATCAAACATTGTATCTTTACCTAGATCTCTAGACAGGTTGCTCATCCAGATCCTATCAGTTTCTTCTCTTTAGAGACAATTTTGACTGCTACTTAAATGGTCTCCTCTCCGAGATCTCCTTTTCGATATAGCCCATATTGGTCGTTAAGCGGTCGAGCAGTGTCAGCAATGCCTGCAGTCCATTATATCAAAATTCATTTAGGTCAGCTGGGCTTCATGACTGCGTCTGGATGCGTATTCGGCTTGTAAATGGATTGTGAGGGTCATCTAATAGGTATGTTCTTGTTTGGTTCTTCCAGCCCACTCTGATACCAACTCATTAGATTCGAAATGATGGATCTCATGGAGGCATGGTTGAAAACAAACTTGGAATGCGTCCTCGAGCTAGTAGCGACGCTATTTAGCACTATTCCAGCCCACCCCTTTTAGGGTCTGTTACTTGCTATCCATTTTTCGTGAAGTAATGAAAACGCTCACTCCACAGCAGCAGCCTTAAAGACGGCAGTGTGGTGGCCACTTCTTATAGTTCAGCCATTCCAAAAACGGCAGCTTCATAATTGCAATATAAATTACCTAGCGAGCGAGGTCTCTGAGTTAATGAAGCTTTTGGGACCAGTTTCAGCCATTCCGAAGAAGATTCAGTTCGTGCTGGTTATTTTTATGCCAGCGTCACATTTTGAGAACGGATTCCAAGTTCATCGCGAGCACTTTGAAGGAGTAGGGATCCCAGGTCATCGCGAGTACCATCTGCGAGCATCGACTGCATCCACTGAGATGATCCAAATCGAGAATGCTTCGATCTTTCCGACTCTTCGAAACTACGAATATTTGCCTGTACACACCATTCTTCCCATAGTCACCCTCAAGGCATGCTCCATTGGAAGTCGTCTAAAGATGTTCTAACTGGTATCTTAAGATGGCAGCATAGTCACAGTCAATGAGTCATTTCCCCTCTGCAGTTGTTTGTAGGACCGCGACCTCTGAACTTTTCCCGATCTTTACGCAACGATTGCATTTCATCGGTTATGAGCTGAAGGGCAGGCGTGGCTGCTCCGCTGAGCTGGGTGTGATGACGGCAAGCGACGCTGCTCCCATGGCACTCATGGTTGACGGCGACCTGTACCCTCTGTGAGTCGGGATCCATCAAACAAACACTACACCTGCCCTCATCGCTCGTATATAAGTGACTGCCAACGGTGCGCCGATCTTACAACCGAAAACTTCTCGAAACTTTGCCAGCGCCATTTAACGTCTCGAAAAGCAAATTCGTCACAATGAGATTGCTTATTCTCGTCTCTGTTGCCATCATTTGTGCCCTTGCACAGTTTGTTCCGGTGAGACAATTACATTCATAGATGTTTGCCTTTTTTTATATTATTTACTACTATTTTTGTTTACTGATCCCATGTTGAGTATGAAATTGATCAATTTCAGCAGTACCAACAACATCCGAACGCTGTTCCACAGATGCAGCTCCAGAATCCCCCTCCACGATTCAGCCAATACAGGTAACTTTAGTTCCTCATGGAAACCTCTCAAAAAGCAGAAATTCCTGGTTTTTACCAACAATTACTGTAAATTCAATTGCAGCAGTAATAGCCAATACGGACAAACTTCTGGATACGGTACTCAATACGGTACTCAGTACGGTCAGACGTCAAGTTACAACAACGGTTACAACAGCAACAACGGATACACTACAACACCGTCGTACTACCAAAATGGTTACACAACTACCCAATATGGTACAAACCGACTATATGATAATGGAGTCTACTACAACGGTGTAGCGTCCACGACGGCTTTGGCTGCTGTATGCACTGCTGCCATTGCCTACGTCTTGTAGATAATTTGATGCTCAATGGAAGCCTATGATCTTGTCGTTCGTGTGAATTTCTCCCGGTTTATGTATAGTGTAATTGAAAAAGATTCAATAAATATCTTCGCTACTACAAAGTACAAGAACGAATGGTGTGTAGCCCTGATAGTGACTATTAGAGCTTCACTACAATGTCGAGATGGTGTCAGCTGACCTATGATGTGCATTTGTAGATGTCAAATTGATAACCTATCCTGTAATGAGCGGGTTCGGCCTGAAGAAGCTTTTTGGGAATGGTCAGGCGTTGCAGGATCAGCGCATGGCATTTATATGAAAAAGCGGCTAAAAAATAAAAAAAAAAGGCGCGAATGAGGCTCAGCGATCGCCAGCAACGCCCTCTCTTGGTAGCTACGCACACTAGCGAATGTGTCGAGGGAAAATGAAGAATTTCGGCCAATTGATATGAAGAATCGGCAATGCAACCGTGAAACTATCGTTATCAATGGCAAAACCGATGGGTCATTGAATGTGATGTGTTGTCAGGAGTACGTAAATTTGGACCCGAACGACGTTCTTCACAAATCAAGTTTCGCGCAAGTTCAAGGGGTCATTAAAGCATGAAATGTATCTGTCAAACTTCAATGATAGCGGCACGGTCTCAATGTATAAACACGGTTATTGCAGTTTGGAGCAGAGAGACCGCTATCAAAGCCCAGGAAGAAGCATCAGCCCCTTTGACACAAGCTTCAAGGGAGATTTTTTTTCGAGGATATAGCATATGAGGAAATAGCATAGCGATGGAGATGTTGGACGCAGCAGGTTCTCAGGGAGAAAGCCGAACTATTCTTGTGAGATCTGGATCAGAAAACGAAGTTGTAAGCCGTACCGTGCATCTGTACCAGCAGCCTACCTGATTATACTGTAGCTAAGGCATTCCTTCTTGTAGCCTTCTGCTTAAAGATGGGCACACTGATCATTGCTTACTTTTATAACCTGTACATCAAACAAAGGCGCATTTTGGGGATTTCCCTTTTTTGATGGAGGTTTTTGAGCTCGTCTTATGTTGTACCCCCAGGACAGGAAATGACCTTGAGCAGAAACATCGCAAGTAACACAGAAAGAGGGTGATCCAGTTTATTCCAGAACCACGGAGATCGGTTAATTTTGTGAGTTTTTCCATATCCTTTGTTAATGTCCTTCAATGTTGTGTTTGTGAATTGATTACGACACTTATTTGCTGTACGATATTATCGGCCATAATTGCGTTGGCTACCTGGAATAAGTTTTTCATTCCGAAACTCCTCGTAATAACTCTGATTTCAAGTATGAACCCATGAGGCTGCATGCTAAGCCATGCTTTCGGCTTCTAGAGTTATCCATGCTTACTAAGGTTTTACGCTCGCCCAATCGAACGCGATTTCAACTAGTTTACGTGGGTGTATAGTTTGACGGCTATCTTGGAGGCCATTTTAGTACTTCATGCTACGTCTGAACACCAGAAATATCTAGATGAGCATAACTTTGTGCCTTTCCGCTGCCCAGAAACGCCCAAACATTAGCAGTTCCATCGCAGCAGATAATAGAGTAGTCCAGCCGAGCATCGCTCGACAGATCGGTCCTCACTCTGGCGAAAGTATAGCTCAAGGACTCAGAGCACTGACCTCTTCCAACTTTTGTTTAGCATTCAAATGGCCGTATTTCTTTATTTGTTGCTCGCTAGTACTAACTGGTTTATCAGCACTTATATCCTTAAAATAGCTGTATCGATGGGGTTTGCCTCCTTGAGCTTAAAGAGCTCCAATTGATCACCTTTGTAAAAGCTTGAGCAAGTTTGAGCATCTCCTGAATGCTATCACTGTTCGCCTGTTCACAAGATGAGAATTTACGAATACCCTGAAATGATTAGACTGCGCCTTCTGCGGCTTGGATCCATTACCAGGGAATACAGCACAGTCGAGACATCCGNCCTTGCGGACTGGCGAACTCGAGTAACTTCTCCTTTTCCTCGGGATCAGTCGATATCGAAGCCAAGGTCAGGAAAAACGATTTTCGTGGAATCATTTGCAAGTCNAATATCTAGATGAGCATGACTTTGTGCCTTTCCGCTACCGAGAAACGCCTAAACATTTGCAGTTCCGCCATAGCAGATAATAGA
This sequence comes from Haemonchus placei, assembly GCA_900617895.1. Taxonomy (NCBI): domain Eukaryota; kingdom Metazoa; phylum Nematoda; class Chromadorea; order Rhabditida; family Trichostrongylidae; genus Haemonchus; species Haemonchus placei. The sequence goes on along the minus strand of UZAF01018465.1, from coordinate 25,028 downwards.
GTATTCCAGCCGATCATCGCTCGACAGATCGGTCCTCACTCTGGCGAAAGTATAGCTCAAGGACTCAGAGCACTGACCTCTTCCAACTTTTGTTTAGCATTCAAATGGCCGTATTTCTTTATTTGTTGCTCGCTAGTACTAACTGGTTTATCAGCACTTATATCCTTAAAATAGCTGTATCGATGGGGTTTGCCTCCTTGAGCTTAAAGAGCTCCAATTGATCACCTTTGTAAAAGCTTGAGCAAGTTTGAGCATCTCCTGAATGCTATCACTGTTCGCCTGTTCACAAGATGAGAATTTACGAATACCCTGAAATGATTAGACTGCGCCTTCTGCGGCTTGGATCCATTACCAGGGAATACAGCACAGTCGAGACATCCGCACCATTCCATCAATCCATGTTTTCTGATTCAAGCATAATAGCATTTTCTGTTCACGAGTAGTCAGTTTGTAAGCACAATTCATCGAATAATACCTGAAAAGATAGTTGACATAAGATTCAGCTGCTCGCTTGCTGGAAATAGAGTTCTGTTGGAGAGCGACGTTCCATCATCATTGCCTAATCTATGGTCTTTGCCCATGCCTGGCTCCCTCTTACGGAGATTTCTGGATAATCCATCTGCCCCGCTCCCTCTCCCTCTCACAGTTGATATAAAGGAAACCTCACCTCAATCCTAAGCCATGCACTGTAGACACAAGGCTTGGTCGGACTAGATGTCCTATATTGCTGGTGACTTGACGGGCTTCGGCTGTTGGAGCGCATAAGCGAGGGTTCACCGCTAGTGGATTAATGGAGCGGAATGCATCCATCATCACCTGAACATAGTTTCTTCTGACGTTACCACCTACACAACATTGTCAAGCATGGGTACGCCTTTCTGTTCTCGATGCCTTTTATCAGAGGTCAGACATCATCTGCAAGCATAGAACTCACATTGCCTTTTACACTTTGAATTGGATCCACTACCAAGGCCACAGCTCTCGGATGAAGAGCTTCGAACGATTGTTGGGTGTTAACGTCCACGCTCGATAGCCAACAACCAAATCCTGGATGGGAGTGATACCTAAAACATCAATCACCTTTTTCGGAGGGTTGACGAACTCGGAAAATAACTAGAAATTCTTCACTCCGAACGCGCTACAGCTGCAATTCAAAAATCGTTCTTAGTAAGTTGCCACGATACGGCGACTGACTCTGAAGGGCAAGTGGATCGCTACCACTCGTAGAGGATCTGTATCGTTATATCGTGCCCCTTATCGTTATATCGCTATCCTTTGAGCCTTCAGACCCTCAAGGGTCGGTTGAATGCTGTCAGGCTCATCTGGGAGGATAAAAGCGCTGGCTTGAACTTCTGCTAGCCACCGCAATCTCTTCTTGGGCCACTTACGCATTTCAAACGCCCACGCTTTCACGATTCTGAATAGAAGTCGAATGTAGTGGCTCATCCCAAAAACGGGATTGATTAACCACTGAAGTAAGCTCTACCGTCCTCTCTAAGACACCCCAACATGGCTTGGAGATATTGAGGCAGGCGAACAGAAGGCGGCAGGCCGTTTGGGTCTCCGCCACTCAACCCAGCATTATCATTTTACAAAGTCACTGATATTATGTATTCAGTGTCTATTCACCATCCGACTACCATTTCCGTACGGCCGGTTTGCTTTAGCAAATCCATATGTTTTGTCTGATAGACGGGATCCACCGACTCGACCGTAACGCTCTGAAATTCTCTTGGAGTTATGATCAACCTGAAGCCTTTACTGCTAAGTGAACCTAAACGCAGATTGCAATCAAACTTACAGTTCCGCTCTGAGGCATAGCGAATACGTCCACGACATTAATAGTGTAATCATCCACAAAACTACCCAACATAAGACCCATAACCTAGAAAAACAGTGCTGAGTTTTCTTCCGAGATAAACCGAGCGAGATTCCCTGATAGACACACCTCCAGCGGTACACCGCTTCTCGCATGTCTCATCATCTTCAGCAATGCCAACGCGGACACGAATACCGTTTCGGCCGAATCCGGGTGGGATGGGTCGTCTGTCACCTCTTTAGTGCCCATCTGCAAAATTATCATTCAAGTGGTCAGGCGAAATGAGGCTACAAGCACTTGTGGTCCCAAAAATATAGCAGGATCTCTCAATTCTCAAGTGGTACCCAGATGTTGAGGCCGGCGAAGATATCGGTCTCAGCATCCGAGCCAATATCGGGCAACTTCTAACAGGTTAAGGAGAGAGATCCACCGATGGAATTCGCTCAGTGATGCCAAGAACTGGCCCAGTCTGGCCGCATTAGGACCACTGTTTCACGCTCCGTGGTTCAGAGGATCGGCATAGGGAAGACCCACGTTCATGGCAAGACCACGCAGCAAGCGATCCATTTTGCAGTAACAATCTGAAAAAATGACTCTCGCTGCTTTTCGAGCTTTTATATCACCTCTCATTCTTATCATTATCAGTCTATTGACAGGTCGTATTCGATAATTATCACGGAGAGTCACCTAAATCGTATCAATCCCCGCCAATGTGATGTCTAGAGTGGAGAGGATTCTCTGACCCGAAGAGGTGTGCCACATTCGCCCCATCCGAGTCCGCGCTCTGAATCCGGCGGAGATTACAGTGATTGCTGCAAAAACACTGCCACTTTACGAGGAGCCCCGGGTGGAAATACAGTCACCCTGTTTGGGTATTCGCGGTGTATTTTTAAGAGTCAGTGATAGCAGCTTTCAGCCGATGTTAGTTACAATCAAGTAGCTCTGATACTACAGGTGTGAGTATTTGTGCCTTTCCGCCAGAATCTTGGCTTCCGTAATGAAACTATTTTCTGTACTGCCGGGGAGATGGAATTTATTTTGGTGAAACCGTTTTATTTGATAAACGTCTGAAGCAACTCGCCTTTGAAACATATTTGGCTGCACCTTGCCCGGTCAAGCGCCTCGGGACTTTAGACCAGTACCAATGAATTGCAAAGACTTGGACACAGCTTTTTCATTCAGTTTGCCCTGTTCACTGTAATTCCTTTAGTTTGTGGCAGGTTTTCCATATCAATACATTCAAATCATAGAAACTTCTGCGGACAGACATACCGACGAAGGCTGCTTTCAGTTCGCGATTGGCTCGCGAGCGACGGGCGCGGCGCTAGCCCCTTGTTTACAACTGTGTCCTAATCGATACCGCCGGACGAGTAGTCCCCTGTCGATATCTTGCGCGCTCGCGGGCAAAATCGCGGACTATGAAAGCATCCAAAAAACCGACAGACCACAGCTTTATGTATAAGAAGGACTAATTTCGAACGCTGAATCAATCCACTGTACTGAAACCTCTAAATTTGAAGTAGATGGTGACCTTTTGCGCTTATATCTTTTATTTTGCTTATTTATCTAGTTTATATGCTTCATGAGACAACGACATATCAATTCTATCAAATCGAATCATCGAACAATATCAAGAAGTTATGGAATCTGAGCCATGCACTGTTAAATAATGTTGAGATTCCAGCGATTCCAATATGATAATCTATGTATCTATACTCTCTAGACAATAACTCTATGCCTATGCCTAAAGCATGCAATCAGCACCAAAACAACAATACCTGGATATTACCATAACACCATAATTATCACCGGTTGTTTCTAAACAGGATATGGCAAACACAATAAAGCCTATATAGGCAAACTATGACCACGTCTCATACTGTATACGCCCTGAGCTCTCCAATTTCTTCAGGAAAGTGCCTTCTGTGTATCCATGATCAGATGCGACTGCTTCCAGTGCAGCGCCAACATCCTTAGGCATATCTCCTGCACTTCCGGCTATGAACACAAATCCTGAAGGTAAGGAAAAACTTGAAAAAAAGAAAACTTCAAATTATTATAGTATCTCATGTTTCAAAATATTATAGTATCTCACCGTCTTCCCGTCCAATAATATCCCAAACCTCATCAGCGTGTTTCAAAATCAAATTCTGCACATAAACCTGAAATGGTTCAGTGAGACAGACATGCTTGAAGATATTCCCTACTATTATGACAAGGTCCCAGCAGCAATGATCAGAAAACAGGTGGCCGATCTTGTACCTGGAATACACTGGCGAGAGGCAGTGGCTTCCGGTCAGAGTCAGGATCTGGGACCAAGCCCTAGATTTGAATTCACTCAAGATAGCAAAGCCGTGCGATCGCTCTCAGTCCATTATTTAGAGAAGGACTCGTTCGAAAGAGGAAAAAGTGGTTCAAGGAACGACAGACCCCTTAGCTCACTGAAAAGGAAGAGGTTCATATGAAGGTACCACTACGATTCGCAGTGGGAATTGGCGCAACCAAAATCGCACTGATCAGTACAAGGATCATTTTCAAAGGGCAACTGACTTCTTACCCATGGACTGGATTCGACCGAAACTATCTGAAGCTCTCATATTTTTGAGAGGATGTGCTCGCTAAAGGGTGACGGTGACAGTCATGGCTCACTCGAGAGGTGCTGATTAAAAATTCATTTCCCATTACTTCCCCTTTACACAAAACCATTACTTCCGTACTACCAACTATTATAATACTTAAGATTTGAGGTGGAAAAGAAATAAAACTTTCACCTTCTGACCTGGTGTATCCCGACTGAATGCAGTGAATACCTGGGTACTAGGCATCTCACTCCACTCGGATTCAAAGTAGAAATCCAACTTTTTTCCTCGACAACCAAAAAATAATATTGATTTGACAGCTGTGCTGCTTCTGAATAGGGACTTTTACGAATCATGAACAAGATAAAGAAAGGTATAGACTGAAGGGATGGGTTCTTGAAACTGGGGGAGGTATCGAAAAAGTACGAGTAGAAGCTAATGGTGGAAAAAGACAATGGAATTCTTTTCTTAATCCTTGCTTTCATCAACTCAATGACCCTGTGTATTGACCTCAATTAATAAATAAATAAGATATAGTAGCTACTTGGTTATAACCCAGTATCGAAAGGTACTTGGCTCCCTAAGCATGCGCATGGCGAAAACGTTGAATACCATTAGTATCTCTTGTTCCCCTCCGGACCAAATCTACTTTACAATAACACTGGACTGCAGGTGGTGTAGTGGCTAGTGGTACATTATCACTCCTTTATAGTCGGTAGATCGAGTCGCGGATCGGTATCCGTCTCGACCAACTGAGCCTTTCATCCCTTCAGGGTAGGATTCCTTCAGGATAGGATAATTGGTATCAGATTCGTCTGAGAGAATGAAGCACTGGCTTTACATCATCTGGGCACCGTAAGCCATTATGTAGGCCACACTGGCATTCAAACCGCCGCTACGATTCTGAGAGGGATTCGAAGAAGGAGAAGCATCCCAAATACGGGACTATTTTTATTGATAAGCAATAATACAAACCTCCCTTACCTATTTCTCCAAGTGAGATAACTTCGAAATGGGGCAACACCCGTTCCAGGACCCACACAAATCACTGGTTTATCTTCCTCTGGAAACTTGAAAGTGCCCGGTCGTATCTTGACGAACACCTGAACTGAGAAAACGCTGAAAAGGGGAATGTTAAGTCTATAAATGATGCACAAGGGAATACATTATCTCCAGGTTTCAATCGTGAAATGAACGTGCTGCATAGTCCGCGCCTCGGCTCTGCCATGCGAGTTTTGTATTCCACCTAAGAAAACACATGATATCTCGATGGCTCCTGTGATAGACCAACGAAAACTACCTTCGCTACCAGAATCTCAATAGAGTTTTTCGAAGGCGCAGAGGCAATACTGAAAGCCCTTGGGCGAATGTTAGTGAACAAGTCAAAAAGACGCTCAGGTGGGATTGCGGCCGACGTCGTCGAGAAGTCTCGAAGCACTTCAGCCGTTGTTCTGCGACATCTTACCGCATAGTCAAGATAGTCATCCTTAAATAAATCTTCGAATACATCGTCAGAGAGCCAAGAAAATACGATGAAATGCTTAGATCTATGACGTACTAGGCCTTGCGGACTGGCGAACTCGAGTAACTTCTCCTTTTCGTCGGGATCAGTCGATATCGAAGCCAAAGTCAGGAAAAACGATTTTCGTGGAATCATTTGCAAATCGAACAAGCGAAGGAAGCATGTGCGTAAAGTGGGTTTTGCTAAAATGATGCATCTCAAAAGTCTTGCTATGCAGGTTCTTGATCAGTTCTATCGCCTTGATGATAATGATGAAGTGCCCGCCTCTTGTACCGGGTGTGGTGCGGTTCACGCGTCAATATAATGAGGTCATCAGAAAAAACGGGCTAAAACATCATGCCTAACATCATAACGGAAGAAATAAGAACTTATAAGTAGAATAAGTAAAGTAATGACCAACTAAGCACGTTTACAGAAGGATTGCGTTTTCTGGGATCAAAAAACTTGAAGGTATTCTTATTTTGAACGTTTGACAAGTAAATTGTTGACCTATGAGGTGAATTCTCAATCTCGAAGGGGCTTTTTTGCCATAGAAAAGAGATTTGCTCTATTCATGGTGAAACCGTGGACTACTGCAAATTTATTTGGTCCATCACAACAGAAAGGTACTGAAACGATGCTGCGTGCGCGAAGAGCTCTGATGGGGTCACGCGTGAATAGCGCNCCCCCCCCCCCCCCCCCCCCTCTTGTACCTGCACCTCTTCATAGTTACCAAGTGACACATCCTAAAATCAATTTACGTTCTATATAACGCCCGAACTATTCCACCCTTTTTTTAGGTATAGCAGAGAACGATAAAAAGGTGTCACTGACGGTTCGGGTTCCGAAATTTCCAAGCTCTAACAAGGAAGTACCAAGTCGAATAGTTTCTTTTAAGCTATGATTGAAGTGGGGATAAGCTGGTCTTCCTTTGAGCTTTTATCAGAAGGAGATGATGCTCTCCTTTCCAAGTCGATACCTTTCGCAGTAACGTTCTATAGTAGTTTCATGACATGAAAATTCTTACTTCCTATGAGCCATTTTGGTGGAAGCTTCACAAATTCGTCTGACGGAAGCAATTGCAGAGGACGATCCAGCACTTCGTCCGGATACTTGAGGGCCCCTAACGCTATGTGAATTGATTCACTTAAATTACAAGGCTGAACCATGAGAACATCGCCTGGATCATAAATATACTGAGAATCCCTGAAATAACTCCGCTTTAAAACGCTTACCAACATCCTCTTAAGGATAACATCTAATCTAATCAAAGTAGTTGGAGAAAACTTGCCGAACCGGTGGAAGATCAGTGCTTGAGAACTTCACAAGACGAGTATCCTACAAAGAAACTCGTTAGGCTATTTACAAATAAACTTCTGGGACAAGAAACCCTACCTGGAAATGTTCAGTCGCTGTTACTCGGCAATTAGAGTCCACTACAACCTCGTGGTATGACTCCGCATCAGATTTTACTCGAGTTTCAGGGCTATCGCTCTCGAATAGTAGCTGATATTTTGGAGGAACGATAGTTGAGTGATCAATTTCTGGCTTCATGTTCTACAAAAAATGCCATAATTGCAGAAAACAAAACTATGGAAACATTTATTGTATCAGAATCGTGGTGTAAAGGTAGAGGCTTAGAGGAACACTTCTAAGCAAACACAGTATGGACTTAGACGGTCGCTAGCATATCCTAGAATTTAGGCCAGCCACACTATATCCTCGTCCATCTCTCTTTCAATATGAATCGGCTCAATGATTCCAACAAGAAGCTAAAGATCATACTATAAGGCCTGACCTAAGGAAGTCTCCCTCCCACATTCCCTTTGTTCCAAAGTAGAACTCGCTAAAGCTCATCATTCCTCAACTGCTGCACAAACTGCATTCCTTGTGAAGTATTTGCCCAGAGAAGAAATATCTGCTCAAACTAAACTGCAATGTACTGAATATTTCTAGCACAACGTCAAGCGACTCTGCGGTGCTGAGTGATACCGAATGTGCGGCGCATCTGGAGTTCGGATAAACGCCCATAGGTCAACCCCCTCATTATTACAATTAGTTCCACTATCGCAAAGTGAGAAATATACTTACTAACATCAAACAAACCAGTCGAACGCAGTTTCTCCCAAAATTCCGTCTTCCATGGTATCAAAGCTCCATCAATACCCAACTCGTGCTGATCATCAGCTGCAACAGAAAACTCGAAAGGAAATTCGTATAGTCTTACTTAATAAAAAATATACATATGTGTAAGATTTCAAAACTTACCCAGGCCAATGCTAAGTAAGGAGTTTCCACCCAGTTGAATCAACCTTCGGTAAAGCTTTTTCGACGCGAAGTTGTATTTTTGATAGGAAGAGTCTCCCAATCCAAATACTCCGAAAGTTATCTGAAGGATATGACAGAGTAGTGGATCGAGACCAAAATAATGAAGAAAGGTAGGAAATTAACGAAACGATGACAATGAATGGGCTTCTATTCGAGTTTAATTGCAAATTTTAGAATCCTACCGGGTACTCAAAAGAATCCAAAAAACGAGGAAGGATTTTGCAATACTAATTTCTCACTAGATTGACAATGAGGATGACCCCTGTTCAGACAGCCATGCTGAAACTATATGCTGCAATGGTCAAAGGATACACCGTTGCCAAAAAATATCGAGATTAAAAGGCAAAAGCCTCAAAGAAAAAGAGAGCTACAAGGAATCTCCGAAGAAAGCTCACTGACACCAAAACTACGGCAAAAGATGATTTGAAAAGTAGAAAGTAGCCACTTCAAATATGGGGTTGCCGTAAGGGAAGTGGAAAAAGTTAAAAGGAAGAAAAACACCGACGTGATGGATATTTTCTACGTCCATTCAAGGCGTTTTTCAAGGGATGATCCTTGTTCATCTAAAGGAATTTTATACAAAACTTACACGTTGTAGCCAATCACGAGGAAGACTTTTTCGTAACATACGTAGCCATGCGGAGCGCATATTCGGAGGAATTTCCCCTTGACCTGTTGTTGCCACAACAAAAACGACAGCATGCTCGTTTGGCAAATTCTATAAACAAGAGGGTTTTTATCAAAGGGAAAAGGTAAGTCTCATCTCCACGTATTTTTGTATCCTTCTTGTCTTCATACACTTGTTAGTTGAAACTCATATTAAGTGTACTACGCTCGCCATAGGACGTCGCTTTGAAAAGTGGAGCAACAGTCGATGTCTTGAAGCTTCTTTACCCAATCGGTCTCGGGGGTGAGTAACATTCAAATAGGCCGTTGCGCCTCCCACACTGACACATTTCTTGATTTTAATAACACCATCCTAACTGAAATTTCCTAGTGATTGCTAAGCCTATTTGACTACGCCTCCCCAGTACCTTAGCTTCATTACTTTACTTTAAAACCACACTTTTAAATTCAGCAGTTGTGTTTGTAGATAGAACGGGTAAACATAAAAATTGTCAATGAAGTGAAGTTCAAATAAAGAAAGTAATTGGAAGGAACAGGGTGTGAAAAGAAAGTACCTCAACGTCATACTCATCCATACCAAACAATCGTGCAGGCACATCCAACAATCTTGCTTCCTTCCAAAGGCTTTCAGCAACATCTTCCGCTGTTCCGGTCTCACTGCCGTAGAGTATCAACAGCGAGTGCATTGTTCTACAGCTTGTGCTGTTCATGAAAACCTTTACTTTGAAAAACTACGTCGCATCTTGAACTTGAAAACACAATAAGTAAAAAGGAATACATCCTCCGTAGAAGATCGTGTATGTATGATAAATCGACAACGGAAGGAATCATATTTATTTATTTTAAGTAAACAATTAAGATCATGAGATACACGATAAGAGGTTACACGTTATGCGTAAAAGTTTGCAGAGGAAATAATTAACAATTCTCTGATCTCCTAAGAATTCACAAGGTAGAACATAAACGTATTAACATTGAAAACACAACGGTTATGGCTCACATCTACCAGCTTCCCTGAACATTTCCAAAAGCTTATCAGATCGTTTTCTCGCAAACGTCAGCGTGGCCCTTTTGTAGTAGTCTGACGCGATCTTTAGATTGTTGATAACATCATCAAGGAGAACTGCAGCCAGAGTTGTACTGGCGGGCGCGTCGTATTTCAAACTGAATAAATTATTTTAGAAATATCAGCTTATGCCATAGAAAACGCTATCTCCCTATCACTATTGTTCTCACTACTGAAAGATTACATTGATATTATCTATTTATGTATATTTGAAGCTGGAAATTTGAAATGAACGAAAAATTTGAGAAATGAAGAGAAGGTTAAACAGTGTCGATAAAACTCTAAAAAATTCCCTCCTTTGAAAACGATAACCTCGATAATTAAAAGCAAAGTGCGACTTATGGAAAACTTCACCTCACAAAGTGTATGTGGAGATGGTAGAAACACGGCTGGTAATGGAAATATGCGCGAATTTGATCAGGCCGGACACCATACTTTTCTCTTATAGCTGACAATGATTTGGTGCGAACATTCTCCAATAGAGGTAGATCATCCGCAGTCAGATCTCTAAAACCGGGTCAGGTGTGTATGAAGATATTAGAAACGAAGATAGAAGCGTACACACTATTGGAAGAGTTGAAGGAACCTCAGTTATTGTTTCAGCCTCTTTTTTGAGAAGGAAGTGTATACCGTATTGAGTACTTCCATCTACATCTCACTCACCGTATTGATCGGACGCCCTTCCGGTGAATCATTGCCAAGACATAGAGATTCTCCATCGAGGTGCCATCCCATTTAATATCAGGAGATAGGATAAAACCATTGTGTGGATCTGGATCTTCAAAAATTATTCTGTCAGCCTCAGACTCCTTTGATAAGATGTTATTAAGCCACTGAAATGAATAACATTCATTTATGGTTAGAGTCACATACAGTTACATTTGTTTCCATCAGAGAAATTTAACCCCGCTCGACAACAAAGCGATGGACACAGATCGTACAAGGTAAGCATGAGTAATGCCGTACCCTATCGTTGTGCCTAGGGAGTGAGCGAGTTGGTGCTAGCAAAAACAAAGCCCTAGGAATAATTGTAAACTACAGTAAAAGGGGGCCAACGATGGGATGTAGCAATCTATGTAGTTAAACAGTTTATTGATCTAATTCGCCTCCTTAATTATCTATCCTCCCTGGTAAACTTCCGCCCTTGAAAATATAATTCAATGATAATCATTATAAATAGGGGTTAAGGTAGGTTTTCGCGTTCAGGGTGAATACGCAGCCTCATTCTCAGGAAAATAATGCTCTAAAATCTTAACCGCGACTAGACTCAAAGAACTTGTTAGTAGAAAATCATAAAAAGGGTAAGAATAGAAGCAAGTCCCACCTTCAAATCCATTTGGTACTTTTTGATATATTCAACGGTGATAGTATTATAATCTTCAGCCGTTTCATGAATAATGTACTTCTCTTCTTGACGATATTTCGCTATTACTTTCTCATTCGCAGGATATATTAGTGTAGATTTCACCACTGAAATGAATACAGCGACAAAATTTCGAAAATTATTCTTTCTACTGTGAAAAGCTAGTATTATTATACCATTATATCCCGCATTAATATCCAAACAGCATTATTTTAACATGCTTACTCGAAGTTAATATTCCACTAGACGCTTTAGAGTAAAGACCGAATGAATTCTTTTTATCAATCTTCAAGGCTAAAATCACATACGATTCAGTTTTGGAGGTATAATCACATCGTAACTGCCAAAGATGTCATTCTTCATTATCTCGGAAAGCTCAGCCGATTCAATCATAACAGTGATATCCTCGACATTCTCAGAAAATGGCGACTTATTGAGGAGAAGCACACCCTGTTCCCCGCTTTCATGGGCTACAAGGATGAAAAGTGACTAAAAACAGTAATCATCAGACTAATTGAAAAGATCGAACATTCGAAGATGTCTACGTTGAAGTAAATTCTAAATGCTGGAAGAAATCATCACTTACCTTATGACTAGAATCGGAACCAAGAATTTCTTTGAATTTGGCACCTCTAAGCCATGCCTGTGCTGCATTTTCCTTAGTTTCGGGGACATTCTCCTGGGCATCCCTTATTTCTGTAGCTACCGAACCGTTTTCTCCATCACCCTTCATCACTACTTCTTGATCAGTCTGACTCCAGACCCTGCAAAAAATTGGCAAACGAGAGAACTATTGAAAAGGTATAGAGCACACAATAAATGAATGATACAGAGATAAATGAAATCATGAGGATTCTGAATAAAGAGTTACTTCTTCCAACTAAGTTTTTGCCTCTGGGGCATTGATTTTGAAGCATTTTCCCAAAAGTTCTGCGTGATGTTTATCTGCATCAAGAAATTTTGAAAAACACTTCAAACAGACCCAAAGAAATACGAGAAAGCCTTGTAACCTTCATTTAAACGAAAAGGCTGTAATAACAAAAAAAAATCTGAGAAAAGGCCTTAGGACTGAACTAGAATTGAAAGGTTACGACGTATACAAAGCAGAAATCACAACAAAAAGTATTAAAACTTATTGATGCGGAGAGAAACATGTGATGAGCCCAAAACCCCTTAACCTTAGCACCACCAAGATCTTTTGGCAACAGTCCCGCAGATAGAGGATAACGCGCTCCAATGCGTTTGCGAAAACGCAATGCAGCCGCTTCCAGAAATCAAGGTTTTGTAAGCTTCACGGTGTTGGTTGGCCAGCGTAAAGAAGCCAAGTCTCCTTCAAATATGTTCAATCAATCCAATGCTTACTTTTTAATAAGGTTCCTGCATAAGTCGTTCTGTTCCCAGATCTTGAATGATAAATGAATGTGGGGCTGACTAAGAAGGTCTTCAAAATCGAGGAGACCTTTGTGAAGTGGTTGTTTAAGTACTTTTATGTCTGATCGGGAAATTAACTACCCACCACGGTTGTGTGTCTGTTTTGGGGTTCACAAAAGCAATCAGTCAGGATTGATCAAGGAATGAGCTCATTGGCTAAAATTATTACAGGTTCATCCTACTATTAGTTTTTACTCCGAATAAGTACTAAAAAGAAGAAGTACGAAGTTGTTCTTTCCGTGATCGCTTTCTTCATGTTTTTAGTGTTAATATGATAAGTATGAAAAGGAAGGTAGAAAAGAAGAAAAAACGAACTTAAAGCTCAAAGCTTGTACCTTACTTCCGACCCCAACGGTTACACAGCTTCTGAAGTATGAATACTACAAGTTCTTGAAATTTATTTTTGGTACAAGCTGTGGAGCGTATTGTTGATTACTTCTGACCATTTTTTGTTTTGCTGGTTTATGTTGTTGGTTACCAACGACTTCAGATTTTTTAAACTAGGTACTGCAGTGTCTACCATCTCAGATTATCCGTAAACTTTACGCTGGTTAGTTCTCGTGTGACTGAATTGCTTACGTTGCAGGGTGCCAAATGTCCGGGCTCTCTCGGATAATTACTCGCATCCCGATTCGGCAGGCCTCGACCAACGCTCAGTTAGTTTTCAGTAGAATTAACTTCATTTCATTTCTCATTTGTTGTTTCGATCTAAAACACGACCACTGGTCATTGTCAGGGCATGAATATAGTAGGAATGTACACTCATTTGTCATTAGTTTTGAAAAAGCTCTATTTTTCTGGGCATTGAGGTAACTCTTCAGTATTTGCCGTCAGTTGGCTGGAAGATGTTTTGTAAATGTTTCTCATGTTGCACCTGAAAGCACTGCTCGCTGATTGAGTATATGGGCGAAATATCTCAGTGCTGATAGAGGAAAAGAGTCAATGTTCCGCTTTTGATAAAGTTTCCGTATCCTAGTCAAATATTTGAAGAAGAAATTCTCTTGGGCATACCAATTTGCACACTAAGATGAAGGTGGTGCTGCTCTCTGAAAGATTTTTTCTCATATTGTTCCTTTCAGGGATGCACACGCAATTTGGAAAGAAGTAAATCGGCTAGCCAGTGAAGGCAAATGGGACAACCTAAACAACCAGCCAAAATTGTTTCTGTTTGGGAAAGCTAAAAGGGAAACATACGCGGTTTACAGAGCCATGGTTAGTTATCTTTTATCATGCATTACTGTTATAGAATTTTGTATTGATATGCGACCAAAGAATTTGATGTTGTTTCCTTTTCATTTTGTCTATCTACATGTTATCTCTTCATTTTACTTTCAGAATACGAAGACGGACTACTGGTCAACAACTCCTTATGGACAATTTTTGAAAGGAATTTTCCGCTTGGTTGTTGCCTTTGCCGCCATTCAGGTAGTTGATGTTTAGTTCCTTTAGAAAATGAGATAACGCAAATGCGACGGGAAGTTGAAGTCACAGTATCAACATTGTTTAATCATCATACTTCAATTCTAACCAAGTATTTTTTTCTGAGACAATTGAGACAACTATTCCTTTTGAATTTTTTTACGGGCAGTACGGTAGATTTCTAGCCTTACTTACAGAAGTGTAAGGTCGGGCTGTGATGTTTATTTGGCTTCGCGACTGATGCTTACAGTGTTCAGTTCAACTGGATAATACTTTAATAAGTCTTGAAATATACTAGACTTAAAGGAGGGATTCGATCAAGCATTGGAAGAAGTCTCAAATAATTAAGTTAAAGGCGATGTTGAATATGTTGTCTTTATCCTTTAGAGTGCTCAGCGATTATTTCTGTTTAACAATTTATAAGACCCATTTGAATTCCATCTGGTTTTGTTGGAAGAGAGTTTGTTGTTATAGGAGGAAACATTTATTTATTTATTCATTTGTTTATTTATCTAGACATGTGACACAACCAACAACGTGTAAAACAGAATTATAATAAATCACGAAAACAACACTTACTACATCAACTAGTGGCATAATAGAAAAAATCCAATAATCGACATGTTTTTTGGAAGCAGCGTACTTCAACGGATACATTCGGGCGCAGAATATATGAAATATGTATGTACTCTCTGGCTGGAGAACTTTGGCCTTTGACAATTGGGTTTTGGTAGTTTAATTCGGTAGTTTAACGGTAGCTCCCCTCGTGTTTGATGGCAACACATTGAAGAAATGTGATACTTCACTCTCTCATATAGCCCAGGTCTGGTTTCTCACGTCGTCGCAAGACCTTAGATCAAAATCTTTGTTATAATTTCGGCGGAGGTTATGTCAAGGAAAACTGGAATTTTTCGAAGCTAGGCCCCTTCAAAAGTAGTTTCGAAAAACGTGTTATTCATTGCCCTGAAGATTGCATGCTGCCTGGAAAAATAGCGAAAACATGAAAATAGTTGAAATGTCGACGTGCTCTGTCGAAAGTTCAGTGGCTGTTCAAACCTTGTTAAGCACGACGTGTGGATGAATGAGACGGTACTAAATATTTGTTTTCAGGGGGCTGTGTCTTTGTACGAGTTCGTGGTCCCGGAAGAAAAAAGGCTCCACTACAAGTATCGCGAGAAACATGGGCACGATGAAGGCCATGGACATCATTGAGTTTCCAGGCATAGTTCATCTAATTATAGCGAAAAGTTGTAGATTATTCGAAGGACAATAAATCAGTACACATTTTATTTGCTTTTTGAGCATTTCTTCTTTCTATTACTGTCATTTATAGTTCTATATCACTGCATGTTTGGGATATTCTAGGGACCAGATGTTAGTTCATATGTTAACGAGCTTCACTATCGGCTAACCTTCGCAGTTATTTATGTTTGTGAAGGAACTAAGCTTATGAATACTTTCGTAAATTCTTGTCGTGTACGAAGGTCATGATCTAAAGGGGTACTTAGATAGGAAAAAAAAGTTTGTGGCTTTTGAAAACGTTTCAGTGGTTTATAGAGTAATTGCAAACAGCGTTTCTTTGGTATTCAGGTGCAACGAGGTTTAGCTCTGTCTGGGGAATCACCCGAAGGAACAATCAAGTGCAACAAGGGTTCTTAAGTTCTCTCCCTTTATTAGTTCTTAGATACGAAGCCAAATGATTTAGCAGAACTCAGATAACGACTAGCTTGACATGAATCGAAGCTCTCGTACACAGTCATTAGGTTTTATTGGGTTGTCCGAAAAGTTCCCGCCGATTTTCGACGCCCCGGATTTATCAACTGTTGTGCAGAAGATGAAAGGCCCAAACTCATAAAGTCATATGTATTCTGGAAGAGTAGGTCCTCCTCTATATTCCAGTTTGAATTCTGTCAACATTTGTTGGAGTTTGTCTGTACAGGACTCGTGTGAAAATGGAGAATCACTGCGCGCATT
>UZAF01018464.1:14021-32796 GCA_900617895.1 Haemonchus placei | reverse complement strand
ACAGCCACTGGCCTGATCGTTGTCGTACAGAATCCTTTTCTCATCACACGTCACAATACGGTCTAGAAATGGATTGTTCCTGTTGCGCAGAAGCAAGGCGGAGGCGAGCTCGTAGCGGCGGTCTTTCTGGTGCTGAGTCAACTCATGCGGCACCCACTTATCGAGCTTCTTCTACTTCCCGATCTCCTGCATGTAGATGCCAACCGTCCAGCTGGAAACACTCAATCTTGAGCCAATATCCTTCAGCGTTGTACGTGGATTCTCTTCCACTACGCTCTGAATTGTTCGTTGCCAACGGCCGATGGCCGCCCACTGCGCTCATCATCTTCCAGGCTCTCATCACCGGTACGAAATTTTTCAAACCACCACTGTGCTGTGCGTTGATTCATCGTACCTAGATCTAAGTCATCGTTGATATCCCGGTCCGTTTCCATCGCACTCCTGCCCAACTTGGATTGGAAAAGAAAAATCATGCGGATCTGTCGTTTGTCCATGCTGATTTCGACCTTCTAAAAAACCCTAGGAACCACTCCAGGGCAAAACCGATTATATATTTGGATAGAGCAAGAAATGCGCTCCAGAATGGTGTAAAACATGCAAGAAATCTAATAGCAAATAACATCGCGGCGAGCATTTGAAAATTGGGCGTCAAAAACCGCAAGAACTTTCTTCACGACCTAATTATACGTGGGTGCCATGAATGGTCGAAAGTCGAACGGACATGAGTACCAAAAGAAGTCCACCCTGCTAGGTCTGGGAATCGTTCATGATCCGGGGATCTGATACTGGATAGTTCTAGAGCTTAGAGGCCATAGACTCCATCCGTGTGGGTTAGAATAGGCTAACAGAATTCATACAGAGATACAACAAGACCAAAAGGATATTTCTTGAGCATCCAATTTCAGAGAAGCCATAAACCAGGATCTGAGCCCGAATTTTTTTTGCCTAGGTCCAAACCGATCGCGAAAATGGTGGATTAATGGGCCTTATATTTGACATAATCGCAAAAAACTTGCATTGTAAATCAGTCCATTCAGCTAAATGTTATATGTCAGCTGCAAATGGAATTATTAATGGTCTCTAAAAGGCCAAGGGTGGGGGGCGGGGGTCAATTGCTCGAATGAGAGATTACTGTAATTTGTAAACATGTATATGTGAGGGAAGTAGTGGGATACATACAAGTATTTATGTAATTGTGAAGCACTCCTATAGGAGCAGATATCACAAACTTTCCTCCTTTATGGGTCAGCAGGGATTTCCCAAACCTCCATGTCAGTTCAATGATGACTAGGATTTCTTTTTTCCGTCAGGAAACTTCGAAGTGACGTTTCTGTGATTCAACGGAAATGGTCGACCTATTTCAACTCAGGAGCATATATCGGTACTGTATAACCCATGAATCAGAGTGCAAAACCACTAACGATAACCAACTTCCTACCCGTATGACCTGTTTTCTCTGGTTTTTTACCACCTCCATGTGGATCTGACCGGCATAGGATAGGGCCATAAAAATCACAAGTGCAGGCTTTGAAACTCATTGGGTGACCCTTTTCCGAATGATGGCCATTTGAGGGTGTTGTTGGTTGTCATCGGGTCTTCTAGATCAGGAGGACTTCAATTTAGTATCCCTACTGAATAGGGAAGAAGGTCAGCTTGGCTCAAGTGGAACCGGATCTAAGTGTCATTGAAATAATGAACCCCCCTCCCTTGAAGTCGAACTTTTCGGTAATTGGAGTGAAAATTGCTTCACATTTGCCTGACTTCGACCATTGAACGTTGCCCCTTCCAGAGAAAACGATGTGTTAACCAAATTTATGCGGTCGAAGACTGCTATTTATTCATTTATACCATATTTTCTGATTGAAATTGACTAGGTTAAAATCGGTTACCTCCCCGGGGAGTAGTAATAACTACTTGCACGACTGTCTTCTCTGAGGACCGAAATGCATAGTGGGTAAAGTCAGCAGTCCAACAACGAAGGAGGAATTTCGAGGGAATGGAAGAAACCCACTCATAGGTACGGGAGGCCATTACCTTGAGGGCCTTGGGAGCTAAAAGATGCCCTAAAGACATANACATATCTGCGCAATAACAGGAGACCTTTCCAGTAGAAAACTTTCCATCGCGACCAATCGAGCTTTCTGGGATAGTATGGCACATTAGGGGCTAACTTGTAAAAAAGGCATGTCCCATTGCAGAAATTGAAAGCCTACTGAATGGGAGCATTTGATTTCTGATTCAACTACTTTCGCTCTTTCACTCCCACGTTTCCAAAATTAGCGACAATTTGCTTACCGTAATATGGCTGTAGGTTTTTTCAGAGGGTGCTGACGTTAGAAATGGGCTTCGTTCCCATTGGTATAAGTGGCTCCAAGCCTAATTATGAATTCCTCTTTTATTTGGTATTAAATTTCGATTAATAAGGACATCTAATTACACGGAATTGAAGGTACTTCCTGGCTATCTATAAATAAAATTTTGGCGTAATGACCTCATAAAGTCTATCCCAGTATATCTTCAAGAACCCTGCTTGATTCAGCTAATTCTTGACTTATTAAGCCTCATAAACTGAGTTGCAATGATTCCACCAATTAGAAGTTCAACTGGCCTAAGTTTCTTGCCCAAGATCATTAAGGAAGCATAGATATAACCAAGTTATAAGTAGCAAGAGCGGAGGTGGTGTAGTGGCAAGTAGCGCACCATCACAAGCATTGTCCCGTGATCGGATCTTGGATCAATATCCGCCTTGTTCATTCGAGTCTCTTATCCCTTTGGGCCGCTAAAGTGGTACCAAACTAGTCTGGGAGGACAAAAGCCCTGGGTATTGCATCGAGTGGCTACCGCATTTCATTATTATGCCGCATGCGTATTCAAACGCCCCTACGATTCTGAATGGGAGTCGTATGCGGGGCACATCCCCCAGACGGGGTTATTATCTCCAAAAACTTTATGCTTTAGGCTTTCAACAAGAGAACTGCCACATGCTCCTTCTAAAGTAGCATTGTAGTTGTTCAAAAAAAGAACTCCTATGGCTCGTAAGAAAGTTCGGAAGTTTTGGGGTCATTCCATTTCTCAGGCTATGCTTCGAGGAGTAAAGCTTCTAGTAAGTTAATAATATGGTAGTAAGTAAGTAATGGAGCCTACTGAGCTAAATCAGCAGTAATTCAACCGATTTATCACAATTTGTTTTATTTTCCGACGCTACAACGAAAAGTTTGAGCAGTTGCGAATCTAACTGGATGGCCTGAGTCACCTTCTGATTGAAGTGCAGAGTATGGCGCATTTCGAAGGAGCTTTTCGACGTAAATTGCTTTACCTGCCATTCTGACCGCTATTTCAAGTAAAGTTACACAAAATCATAACAAAATTGTGAAAAAAATCGATAATTCCCTTCAGCAATTTATAACCACCTTGAAAGCAGGTGACGCCAGCTAACATCACAGACGGCAGCAATTAATTTTGCGCCTTCATGGCGTAGACGATTTTTTCTTCGTGGCAAAACACCTCGTGCTCGTTCTATCTTTTCTTATCAGATCACAGCTGTTAGTCATCTTTTCCAACTGGATCATCACTCATCAGGTCATTTTCAATTCCTAAAGGTTTTTTTCTAAGTGACTAGCTTTGGGAATTGGAGCTGCTCTGAGTTGGAGACCGCGGACATACAGTTCAATTGTGGGCGGGGTTTTTGGGTTCATTACGCAAACCCTATTGGTTCAGAAGATGGAACCCACCACTTGCAAATGAGCATTTGTCAGGGAAACCCATCTTACTAGCCCAGATCACCATTTGCACCCAAATCTTTCATCTGAACCATCTGAACTTCCTTTTAGTTTCTTTGTTGAAAATAATTATCCGGAAAACAATCGATTTTGAACCAAAACGATCTCGATGCCTGAAAATCATAAAAACTGCTCATTTTTTCAATTCAGTCCTTCACTCACCCAGTTACTCCTAATGTCTGAAAGTATCTACCTTAAAGGTACATACAGTATGAGTTATAACGTCCCTACAAAAGTGATCCTCACAAACTGGGGAAGAAATATGGGAGCGATAGGTTCTCTCGTGACAAACCAGTGCTGAATTTCTCAATCCTGACCCTTAGATGGTTTCACTTTTAGCTAGTTTCACAGCTGATCCTTCATGTGAAATTCGATGCCTCCAAACGAGTCGAGTGCATTCGAAGCTTTTCGAATGAAGTCTCGTGGGAACCACCTGCTTTTGTTTTGCCACAAAATTCTGCTTTATCTGTTTTCTTCTTTGTTTTTACATATTCATGGACTGCTTACAACTTGAGGTATGGCTCACCTGTTAATTGCACTTTCATTGTACTTACACCTCGGTCACTTACCTCGTCGGTTACCTCCAACGCAAAAGAGTTCATGAGGGTAAGCTCCTGGGGAGGATTTTATGAGCAAATTTTTTTAGACTCTTTCTTCACTTATATAATACTTTGTGGTGACGTAGGGTAGGACCGGCTTAGGGTGCCCTCCCAGCGTTCCACAGTACGACACTGTGGGTCTTTCTCCACACTATGTACCTTGACCAGCTATGCCATCCTACCTATGGGCCCGAGCGAGTTGTTCCGAACTCTCCTGGGAGAGTAAAACATCTGTGTATGCCTTAGCTTTACCGCCATTCTATACACTAGTTATCCACCCAAAAAACCAAGGCAGCTCTGAAAAACAATAAAAATCGACGGCACATAATCTCCCATCGGGAAAGTCGCTTTACTCTCCTACTAAGTTACTCTACTCTTTTGATTGTAGTTGGGATTATAGGGGTCTCTTCTCTCCAGACAAATTCTCGTTTATTTCGGCTTCGAAGGAAAATATCTACTAGTAAAGGAGGTTTAGCATACTCTGTAAGTAACCTTTCTTAGTGTACTGTAGTGCAGTGTAGTTTGTAGCGCCTTTTCTTTTGAAGCCATTGTTGTCTCGGGTTCTTTCGAATAAAGGCAAGTACACGATGCACACTACGAAAGAAAAGTCTCATGACTCACCCACATCCCTTCCCACTCCCTCCTACGTGGGTGACATAGCAATTCGCTTCTATACACGTCATCTTGGAGAATCGAAAATTGAATGGAGTATACATCAAATGAGCAAAAAGGGAACCGGTGCCATCTCAAAGTACATGATGGTTCTAAACAATCCAATCCCTCCAAAAAATGTGGCAGCAGACGATCTTGAAGAAGAAGTCGAGCAGGTCCCACCCACAGAAAGGTTCCTCTTGATTCTTCAATTAACCTGGATTACCTTGGACTCTAAAATGAGCTGATAAAATGAGCTTCGACCTCGGTCTCAAGATGTGTGGCCTATTCCAGCCAGTCAAATCGACTTACCATCCCGATTGCACTACGCCCACACCAAAGTGGCACCCTGTAGGTGGCAGCAGTCCATACCACTCCGAGTAATGGTCACTCTACAAACCCTTTTTTCTCCCAAACCCTCAACTTCTTCTACATAGCTTGAAATCCGCGTGTTTAATTCATGGCGTAACCTGATGGGAAGTGATTCGAGCTGTGCATTTTGCTGTTTTTCTATGTCGCAGTTTTGTTGGGAATTAGGTTTTTCCATGTTTAATTGAAAGGAGTAGATGTCGTATGCAGTCATAAACCCCCCTTCTCACACAAACACGACATACACACACTGTGTAATTTGCTTATCCCTCGTTCGATGAGTCCAACCCCTCCCACCAAATCTCTCGTGCTGCTGTTGCTGCTGCTGCTGTGGGCTCCTCGTGTACTACTCTCAGGCATACATACACCACTGAGACAGACGGCTCTGGTCACAACACCCACTTGTACCCCCATCCAATATCTGATCATTGTCA
Organism: Haemonchus placei; assembly: GCA_900617895.1. Lineage (NCBI taxonomy): Eukaryota > Metazoa > Nematoda > Chromadorea > Rhabditida > Trichostrongylidae > Haemonchus > Haemonchus placei. The sequence continues at coordinate 26,964 of UZAF01018464.1, read as the reverse complement.
TTCCCGTCCGCATGCTTACACTACACCCTCCCACCACCTTGCCCTATCAATTACCTCGTTCTGTGATGTTCATTGAATATATCCCACCACTTTTTGTTATTTTGATTGTTTTTCCTAGCATTTGGCGGTATCTGTTAGAATTACGAATGCGGATTGTTTCGGAAGAGCGCAGTAGCGTAGTGGATCAGTAAAATACCCAGGAATATGAGGATTGCCTAAGCTTAGAAGGTTCGGAACCCACCAGAAACCGAACTTTCTTCTTATAAGTCAATATTATATCTGTCATTACCCATTAGAAAGGCATCATGAGGTCGGTAGGCGATGTGCTTGACATGGGATGGGTGGGTTTCTCTGGTGAGATAGGATCATTGCAATCGAGTCTGGTGAGATGATGAGCGGCTCTGCAATGGCTCCTTCTTGGAATCGGGGCTCTTTACTGAGCAAATGGGGCGGAATTTATTGGAAATCCCCTTATCCTCTGTTTTTTCCTCGTATCTAAATGCTTCCCCGTTCTAAGGCTTGAGCTACTTGAGAGCCCCTATTTCCTCTAATCAAAATGCCTCGAAGCTTTGGCCCTACTGACCTGAGCCCTGATATTGGCCATGATACTTTGAATAGCCAGCTTTTAAATATTTTTATTCCGAGTCGTTTTTGAATTATGGAGTTTCACATCTCTGGAGATGCGAAAATTTATTCTGGAAAATAGTTCTAATAACACCAGTGGGCTCGATCTTCATGTTTACCACTTTGAAGTACTCACTTCAACAGATTTCTGGCCTCACGAATGAGCAGTTTTTTCTCTACATATCTACTCTTTCTTGACTTTTCTTGTTTGTCCCAACCTATTTCGTCCCGGCCCCTGTTTCCTCCAAACAGGTTTCTATCTAGCTCTGTACTGGTAATCGCCGAATTTTCACGATTTCCGTTGCTTGGCTTAGGAAACTTGCCTGATATGGCGCTAGAGACTCTGGCAATTGGGTGCAGAAATTCATTAGTGCTTCATAGAATTCATGGTCCATCAAAGTCATGGGCAAGTATGTCATTAAAAGGGTTTTCGATTGGTACGTTGTTATTGTTGTTGTTGTTTACTGTTGCCATGTTGATATCGATTAGAAAATTTGTGGCCGGAGTAATTCAAACTTTAGACTTTTCGATTTACGATTACTTGAGTGACTAGATAAAGATGAATACCGTTTTCTCCATCCACAGTGACAACAAAATTTGTCCGGAAGCGCAGTGGCATGAGGCGTCATTGAGCCACATGATCCATGGATCGAATCTCTTTTCGACTACTGCGTGGACCATACTTTTTGTAGGTTCGTCCAGGAGATCGAACTTCAAATTGTGCTGCTTCTTCTCCTCATTCAGCTTGATACCCCACCACCATCCAAAACTTACTGTGATCCCAACAGATAGACAAATTCGTGGCGCATTCACCAGTAGGAGATATTTACTCATGCCAGTAGAGGAGCTTCTGTATGCTCAGATGTGTGGCCGTGGCCGATTCGATATCTAGCTTATACTGTCACGACGACTTTTCTGCTTATTGTTATAGATTGCTTCCAAAATGATTCAGTTCTTTTTATTTTGAGTTCTTTTGCTTATTTTTCAATCATTTTTTATCAACACAATAAAAAAGCCGATATCGATTTTTCATTCACATGATTGACGGTATATATATGATAGTAAACAAAAAATCGGGCAAAAACAATTGAGCTCGGTACCAGTCACCGCATTCAATCCCGAATTCATCGATTTTTAGGCCCACTGTGTAGCTCATGCTTACGCAAAATGATTTTTTTGAAAGTTCAATCGATTTTTACTAATGAGTATGGAGAATTGCCAATTTTCTCGATCACGAGACCAATGAACATTTTTATTGTAAATAGAAATTCGAGTAAAACAAGTGTGCGTTGTACCACCCAGTACCTTTCATCTTAAGAGTCTCTCAAGTACTTCTCTGCTTGTCCAACAGAATCGTTTTTTTGTTTATTTTAGAATTACTAAGTCATCGTACTCGTGGTAAATCCCGATGAACAGTTCTGTCCAAAAAAACCCACAGACTAAGACAGGATTTTCTAAATATCTAGGAATGGATACGGTAATCAAGATCCAAGGCAGGATATTGTATGCAAGATCTAGGACCGGATACTGTATCCCGTTTTAGAGTGTGCTGCGAGTTAGTATGGCCTAGCCACATTTTTCGGTTATCATAGGGTATTTAGATGGAAGCTGGAAGGCAATTCCCTGTCACGTCACCCCCTCAATTTCATCCTAGACGAGCTCAGATTCGTCGTGAACACAAAAACAACTTTGTACTATGTTTACTGTTAAGATTATTTTAATTTTGTACAATCTGTCTTAATTTTGCAAATTGAGCTTCATGATTCCCGGTACTTCTATATATTGAAATGAAATTGACCAGAAACTCCAAAAAAAAAACTAGTTACTCTTTACCTATTACGGAAAAAATCTTTTTTCTTCCTCATCGGAGGGTCGTGGTGGGGCCAAACTGGAACAGTCTAGACTGTAGTCCATGCAGCTCCTAAAATGTTCCGCAAATTGATGAAAAGGGTTCATAACAATGTTTTTTTTTATAATATTGCCAACTTTTTGTTAAACGCTTTCAACATCTTTTGAGGGCTTTCATAGGAGAAGCCACTTACCGACTGTGGAAAGGAAGCGTGTGTGCGCTATACTACCTGTCGGTATAGAAGGCCTTGTCGGCTTAGCGGATATAGATCCGGGATTCGAACCTGTGATCATGTGTGTGTTAAGTGCGCCACTTGCCACTACACCATCTCAGTTGTAATGACAATGGTTAATGGGGTATGGAGAAGTAGAAACAGAAATGGTAAATTTGATCGAATTCTAGAGAACCTACATATTTGCAGTCTCATACCTTTGCTTGATGTAGGTTGTGGTTTCGATTCCGAATGAAAGCCAAGTGCATGGCGCATCTCGAAACAGCGGTCCAACTATATTCTCTTTTTTTCATTACCTTTATTTTTGGATAAGGCAAAAATGTCACACAGAATAACAAGTAACAGTAAGTGGTTAATCCTTCCTGGCTTCAAGTTCTAGGCCTAAGCATTTAAGCGTGCACTCCGAAAATGGTGAAAAGTATTGGTATTGAACACCGGGTAGTAACTTTTGCTTTTTTTTATGTACTTTGACCTTTCCGCATAAAAAAGTTCCTATTCACTTGGAAATTAATTTCAAACATATGCGTAGTTAATGATGTAGGTGCATATTCAGCTGTCCACCCCTGCAAAAACCAATTGCGAGCTGAAGTTTGGCTTAAAAAGTCGTCGGCGGGATAAGTTGGCAAAAAAGTATTAGTTCCAATATACGAAAAAGTAACAGTTCTCACATAACAGTCATATTAAATAGTTAAGAAATCAGATAATTTAAGCATGTTTTCGAGTTACTAGGATACGATAGCATAGTACTGGAAGAAAGTTTTACTCACCTATAAGGAAGTGAAAAGAAAAAAAGTACCTTAATAGTACCGCAGCCATTGTTTTCATGACTGCTCATCATAGACCGTTCAGAACCCCAACTATTCTGAGTTAGCCAAACTCGTTTAAGGATACACCCCGCATTCGACTTCCATCTGGAATCGTAGTGGCGTATTGAATACATATGTGGCCTATACAATGACTGGCAATGACCTGCCGATGTACAAGTCAGTGCTTTTATCCTCCCAGACGAGTCTGGAACCCCGATTAACCGACCCCGAAGGGAAGGAAGGTGTGGTTGGCCTAGGCGGATACCGATACGGGATTCAACCCCGTAACCATGCGTGTGAGATAATGCGCCTCTTGCCCCTGCACCTTCTTTTCTGGTCCGGTAATTATATTGAATGAAAAAATAAATTATTGCTTTATTCTTAAAAACATGACCGGAATTATTTGCGAGCTCTTTCTTGAGAGCTGCATTCCATTGGATGATTAGTTTACATCGTGCTCAAATCAAATTCAGTAGTACCTGGCGTACCTGAAGTTTAGACGACCTTTTTTGTTTCCTCACTCCCACTCGAGCAGCTTTTCTTTTCTCTTAAATGATTTATTACTCCACAGTCAATCAGAGCAAAAAACTTAATGAGTAGGGATTATCATTCAGGACGCGCCATTCCGTTCACTTTCACCTTAAATTCTAGAACCCCGTTCTTCCATTCCAGCAACGCCATTTCTTAGGATCGGACGGGTTCAAAATGACGTCATTGGGAGCACCGTATCCTTTCATATAACATTGAGCAAAATGTCATTTTGATGTTTTTAACCAATACATTAAAATATAATTCAATTGGCAAAATGACGCACAATTCTGAAAATGTAGAAAATTGTAGTGCTACGTTGTATGATGGAGTTTTACTCGAGTAATAACCAAATGTATTCCAAATGATATTTTACTGATAGTTAAGTGACATTCATCTAAATGCCCCATGAAACCTATAAGGAGCATCGTTCAAAAGTGAGTTAGAAAGCTCTCACTTCTTTTCATGGGCACTTAACAGATTTGGGGCCAATCTGACCACTCCTTACTTCATGGTTTATACTGCTTTGTCAATCCAATACCTGCCTACCCTTCTCTTCTCCTCATTACTTTGACTTGCCGGATTCACTACAGTGAACGGTATGAGTTTGTATGCGAAATAGATATTTAAATTGAATGAAAAACTCAAGCTTGACAGCCAAAGTGGACTTGAGGTGAGCGGGATGTCAATGGGGGTCACCTTCAGTGTAATTCGCTGAATGTGATAGCGTTTTCCATTTTTCCCTCAGTCATTCACGACCACCCACAAAGTTAGGTATTACTTTTTACAATTACTTTTTATCTTTTTCCATCCATTTCCTGCCCATTCTCTTCTCGGTCGCCCTCTTCTTTTTTCTCCCTGGGAGATGAACCGTGATAATTTGAAATGGGTCGGGAGAGGTTGGCTGGAGCTTCCCAGTGATCTGGACCAATTTTCACTCGAACTAAGCACCATAGCTAAGTAAATCGCCTTATGTGAACCGGAAACCGCCATTATTCAGGATTGAAATAGCTTCTGAAGGATAGCTTCTGAAGAGGACATTGTTCATCTTTGATCGATGAACTTTTTTTTAATTTTCATTAAGCTTGATTGAGTGGATAGAAGGAGTGAACGACATTTTTCATTTATAAGCGTGCAGTAGCACTCTGCTGACTCCTTGCTTCCCGGGAAATTGATCGTCTCCACCCGGTTCATGATTATAACAAAGCACCAAACATCCTTCCTGACTGGCCATCATCGTTGATACTTCCGCCATTCAATTAGTAAATAAATAGAATAGTTAATTATTTAAATGAGGAGGAGGGCAACAACTAGCTAAATGGTTTTCAAGTTGAGAGAGGACAGAACTTGGAGAAGTAAATGTATAGCCCCGATTCATTGAATTCGAAAACTCTAAGCACCTTTGAAAGAGGGTAGAATTTCATCAACATTAGACTCATGGTCAACCCTAGAACAGGCATATGGCAGCATTTCCATAGAGTAAGTGATAGTGTCTTGAATGCTACATAATCCTCTTCTCGGGATGCGCCTCGTAATCGACTTCCAATCAGAATTGTAGTGCCGTTTTGAATGCGTATATGGCCTGAACGGTGACTTGCGGTGGTAGGCCGGAGTGTGAAAGACAATGTTTTTCACCCCCACAGACACTCCTAGTACCGATTTTCTGTTTCGGATTTTCCATTTATTTGGGTTGGCCTAGATAGAATCGGACTGGGATTTCATCTCGGATTATGAGTGTGATAGTGCGCCCCATGCCACATCCGCCAGGGATACTTGTAATTGATATCAATGCTATCAAACCGTTCTTTATTAATTGCTTTTTATTTAAACCGTCCTCTATTAATTGCCTTTTATGGAGTGAGCCATGCATCTGGTCAATGGTCTTTTCGATTGGTCTCAGGTGTGCCTGAAACTTGTTGTCAAAGACCACTTTATTACCTACAGAGTTATTTAGAGCCTTGGAAAGCCTCTATAATGTCTAAATAGCTGTTTACTAATAATCCTCAGTACCTTTTTTATTTGCTTGACTGTTTAGCTATACTTAGCCTTTTTGTACACACTCACTATCGTGGTATCTGGCCATCGGCTGAAACTTATTCTCACCAACTTTGCTCTTTTCCGAAGGTCCCGAGTGACCAGGTTCCTTTGGTTTACTATACTAAATATTTGGTCTGGGAGGTTAAAAAAGTACTAGGCTCCCTGACAAAGGTTCAATTGGAAATGCTTTTTTCCCAGCTCTTAGCTTGTTCAACAATCCAGGTAAATCGTTCTCTTTGAGACTGGAAAACCCATACTTTTCACATTTTTTACGGGAGTCTTCCTAAATTACTGTACCCTAATCCTCGTTCTCTAACCTGGAAGGGCATAACAAAACTTATCCGAGGCTCTTTTTCTCGCACTTTCGTTTCGAGGCTAGTTTCTTGGCTGAATCCGTTCTCGTAGACAACTCTGTCTCCCATTTCTCAGTCGCATCGCTATTCTTCCTCCCATCTATCTGTTCATCCCCTGAACGGCATCGATCGGCTTTTCGTTACCTACAAAGCTTCAGATAGAGTCCCTAAATAAGGGCTAAGGATTTCACCAGGCATTTGAGGAGGCGGTAAAAGAAGTTTTTTGTTGGTAGGTTTCGAGAAGTTTTTTGATCGCCTAATTCTGGAGCAAGGCCCTGAACTATATCCTCCCAGCACAAATCTTTTCCCTTGCTAGTCTCTAATACAAACTGAAGCCCATTCTGTAGGTCGTCGTTTTCTAGATCCAGAATCGGTCGCCTTCCTCGGATATTTCTCCTGAGCTTTTCCCATTCAGGAAACTTGCAATTTTCAGGGCATTTTACTGAGCTACTTTATTTCTTGGAACTTTCCTAGATTCTTTTTCGCCCGCTTCACGTGCGGCCCCTCTTGGCAACCCTTGAGTCAGGAAACCCTAGAAAATAATCAGCAAAAATTCCAACCAAGCCTATTTCCTGAACTGATTGTTGTTTACGTAGATGGCAGATTATGTCTGAGATAGGAAAACCTCTTCATCAACTGCAAATCTCTTCATCTTGTTGGTTAATCTAACTTTAATGTTGCACTTGCCTTAGTCAAAGCATCTATAACAATTCTTTTGCTTGGACCTAGTGTGTTCGGAAGCTCCTCCCCATTGCGGAAGCCCCACCCTTTACTGAAATCAAGCATAATACTCACTGTCAGCTCGACATTAAAAGCAGTCCTTCTCGAAAACTGTGTGTCGCTTCATATTTCATCCATCTCTCCTCAGGGCTATGGATATCCCTCAGGTTGTGGAAAAAGGGATCTCAATTTTTCTGGGGAACTTTTCCGCTTGAACTCGTCCAAACAGCCATTTTTTATAAGCCGACTTTGTCGACAGTAATGGATAATAACCTCGGGTGCAAAGTGCAAACTGGTTGAAGCTATTGCGTTTATATACGATGTAACTAGTAACTTACTGTCCAAAACCACAAGCAATTCTTGTATAGCAGCTCCCCAAGGTAGATGACGTATGCTGTTGACTGTATGTTCTGATGAAAAGATCCGTCTAGTGGGACTGGCCTAGCCAATTGTTGAGGGATACGATTGTCCTTTGATCAACCAAGCTGGAACCATCAATCAAGAACACATGCCTAATTTATGACATTGAAGAACGTAGAAGCTACCTGTGAAATATGATCCATTAATTGAAGTCCTCTATGATGGTGGGCTCAATGTATTTCGCACTTACCCTACCCTCGGTTATTTACTTCTGTTTTGCTCGGCTCAGCTTTGCTTTATTTCACTTTTATTCACTGAAAATCATAAAGAAATCCTACAGAAAACACGTTTTTTGGTTTACGTTCGCTCATATTTCGGCTTAATTGATCCTTTATTTTTCCCATTCCACAACAATGATTAAGAAGGATTCGAAAGTCAAAATGTGCTCAGACTAACGGAATCCTCTTTTTTTTTTTTTTGAGGTCGACTAGTTTTCAGGAAACTCGTCCGATAGGGAGAAATTACGGACTTGAACATTGCTTGGCTACTGTAATCACTGTATAGGCAGGTTACGTGAACATCCGAACATCAATACATATGATTCTGGTGGTAGTCAATCGCTCAGACGAAAGGACTAACCTGCACATTGCCTGGTCGGCCATAGAAAGACATTCTATGTATGTATAGACCCACACGCGCATTCCATCCCTTCTACGATTCTGAATGGGATTTAAATGCAAGGGCGCATCCAAAATGGGATTGATGAAGGCCAGACATTACCCTTTTTTCTGCCCTTCCGGGGAATGAACTAAACTTGACATATCTATACGTGGCAAGTCAGGTTAACCATGTGAAGACTCGTCCATCTACGAATGAACACTGCAATTTCTCGGTCAAATTTAGAATTTTCTAGAATTTCCAAGTTGATAGTGTTGAATTGACCGCTTTGTGACCGCCCCCAATTGGCTGAGTTTCACTCACTATCGTTCGGACCGTCTGCATGCGTCTTCTCATTTTCCTCCGACCAAAAGCGTTTTTTCTCCATATAGTAAGGCAATTTGTCTGTCATTCAGTGGTCAATGTGGTCCTGACTGGAATGTCAACATGAATTACTATTGATCTATCCATTAGGCTTTCTATTGCTGTTTTTTTTTGTTCTCTAACATTTTCTGGCAGTTTTCTTGTTTCTGGTTCACTCGGCACACTAAATTTCCCATTCCTCAACGAGCACGTATAATATTACCGTCTTCTTTTTCTTGAACATTTGAGACACTCGGGAAACATGCACAAAAATTGCTACATCGATCCTGCTGGTGTCAAAAAGCGATGTTTTCCCCTCGGGTGTAATATTCTAGCAGATTGCACTAAACAGGCACGTCTTTTTACACCTTCGTAGATGTGATCATATCCTCTGCGAATGTAGACTACAGGATTTCCTTTACAATTTGAAATTAAGTCTCTTGGTGTTAGTCAATCCCGTCTGGGGATGCATCCCCGTATTCGACTTCCATTCAGAATCTAGTGGCGTAATGAGTGCGTATGTGGCCCATACACTGACCTGCAGTGGCCAGCCGATGTTCAAATCAGTGCCTTTATCCTTCCAGACGAGTCTGGCACCAATTAACCGGCTCCGGATGGATGGAAGCTTTGGTTAGCCCAGCGGATATCGGCTGAGATCTTGAGGAGAATGGCATATAAGATAGGCCTACAAAAGCTATGTTTACATGATCTACTATAGCCGTTTCCTTCTTTACCTTCTCTTCTGTTGTCTTTCCTCTTTTCTTTCTTTTTTTCTGAATTATCACAAGGTTTTTACGCTTCTGGTGTCGTCAAAACAGAGCGAGGACGACTTTTTTCACATAAAATTCACTTCGATACCAATCGAATATAAAAGAGGTGCCTTTTGACATCCTTATACATATCAGTAATGGAGAAAGTGCCTTTCTTAAAATCTCTCTTCCTGTTAGCTCATAATTATTAGCAATAAACTAAAAGCTATTTGACTTCCTTAAAAATGCTGAAAACACGTCCTACTACGAACTTTCGATCAAATAAGTCATTAACTAAACGTTGTCGTTCATTCCACTTTTTTTGGTTTGATGTGTCTGACTGACTTAACTTTAAGCACACCCCCTAATGAAAGTAAAATCTATTCAATGTTGTAACTGACACCTGTTCTCCATTCATATCGAAGAAAACGTGAGGTTCGCAGAATTCCTTTGTTCACTAGCCTTCAACACCTGGTTTTCTTGTTGTTCTCCCAGCATGATCGGAGCGTTCAACATTTTCCATTAATTGTTGCTGTCACCATTACTAAAATGAAGGCAAGTAGTAACGAGTTGGGCAGCTGCAATGATTTACCCACCCAGCTCTGCCTACTTTTTGAGGTTGTATAACCAGACCAGGTTTTTCAGTAGGTTTGGAGATGGTGTAGTGCCAAGTGGCGCAACTTCATACATATAACCCAGGGTTCGGGTTCCCAATAAATACCAGTTCAGAAGTCTCCACCTATTCAGGGTCGCTTTTTTGGTGCCAGTTGCATCTAAGGAGGAAATCATTGAAGCATTTGAACATCACTACGATTCCGAATGGGAATGGAATGNGCACTAGTAGGCTTTATCATTGTATGTTTTTACTTTCTCCATGGTTTGCCCTCAAATTATTGTAAGGCTGGGGTTTTATTTTGGCACCATCCTGTTTCGAAACGGGATTCCAGCATATGCCATGTGTGCCATATCATACCATATGAAGTTGAATCAAGCGCTCAGTTCTTTAATAAACAGCCATCTCTTTACTTGGTTTTTGCAAACTCCCAACTCTCTGAGTACTCAAATGAACTATAATCAATGATAATAAACAATTATGAAAATTGAACTTTCATACCCTTAACTGAGCGAGACGTTCGTTGTGTGAGCAGCTTTTACCCCTACTACAACCACTGAGGACAATAACGTGCATTCACGTCATCTAATACCCCCGTATACTCGATTGATGGCTCTGGTGGTCCTTTCTCCTTGACAGTAATCTAAATAATGGAAACTTTATTTCCTGTATTCCCTAGGGAGCTAGATCTAGCTCGCACTTGAACGGGAAACACGTTCGTTGATGATCTGGGTGAAGTCATGGTTTATAACCCACGTATGACTCAGGAGAAGATGATATGGTTATATAGATGAATCTAAATGGTCCAGGATGCTCGGAAAAAGCGACAGAGTGCGCTACGAACACGGCACATCACTCCGAATGACAAGGTTGTTTCTTCTTCCGCTGTTTCCACTAGATCTGTCTGCAGACTGTTAATTATGCTAGGCTTGTAAGACATCAGTGACCATCAGAGGCATCTGCTTCGTTGATCACCACAGCCCTTCATTTTCGTCGTCTTCCCCTCCTTGCTGCTGAACCCTCGATTCTCTTAGGATGCCTCTTACTGCCTCTTCTCCCTTAGTTATCTTAGCCTACCTAGGTAACTTCAACCTAACAAGCCCTACTTTGACAATAGGGTCTGGCTTGGCTACTAACATCCTGGCGAACGTGCTACCCTGAAAATGCAATGAATGCCCTTGGCTATCCCGAATCAGAATTACGGGCTCCTCTCTAGAGTTGGAAAGACTTTTTACTATTAGTGAATGGCAAACTAGTAAAGAGTGAAAGGAGAAAAGTTCTATAATTGTTTTCAGTTCATTCTAACAGTTTCACTGTCGTTCTGCAAGATTTTCATCTGCAGACCAGTTAGACCTTCTCTTTGCTCGTTTTACGCATAGACTAGCAGAGTGTGACCCTAGTGGTAGCAGTGTAAGTTAGCATAAACAACTTGATTTTACTCCTCGCGGAGAAGTCATTACTGAATCGCACTTTTGTGGCAGGGGGCGTGGCCAGAAACTGTTATGTGAGAGCGTGTTTGGAACTTGACAAGAGGTACTGTGAAGAAAGGAAGTTGCACAGTCAACACTCTATTTCCCCATCTCTTAGATGCCAACCATTGCTAACTATGTTGGTACAGCTGGAATGAACTTATATTTCCTACTGTTTCTGCCATTTTTCTTGCAAGCAAGAGCTAAGGTAACCCCATTCGTAGGCGCAACAACCGAAGGGTTACAAGCAATACTATGTGGAGAAATGCTGATGTTTTCAAACAGTCGTCTTTCCTCTGTGGACATTACTCCTGGAATCAACCAAATGGCAGTAATTGTATGCTAGCAGCTCAATGAATCTGCATGCAGAGGGCAGCCTTATGGGTTGAGTGCTGCTTCTGCTACTCGCCAGGGTAATTAGCATGCAATTCAGATGTTCCCACGAAAAAGATGTCTGCATTGACCAAAGATTCGGTCTTCTATCCGGAATTTTCGAGTGTGTTACCGATGAATCTTAGCACGTCCGAGTCTATTTATGCACTCGTTGGTTTTCCTCTGTCTCTATTGAATTTCCTTTTTTCAATAAGAAAAGTTCTGGTGGACCTTGTGGAACTCGGCGAAATGCTCATACATGCTACATAGTTGGTCTAGGTAATCATTGGGTTGTTGTAGTGCCTTTTGTATGGAGCCATAGGCCCACATGAATCTTTTATGGAATCCACAAGGCTCTCAAAGTCTGCTACTGCTTGTAGTGACTATTTTTGAGAAGTGACTATTTTTGAGTATCGCTTGATATTCGGATAATGGAAGAATGACTACAGTGAGGCTGTGAAGATGATCCAAGTGTAATGGACTTCACTTTTAGTCTTACACTCTCCGGTCTTTCCTTCTGAAGGGGAGCATTTCTCGAGATTCATCACTTGCTTTTTCTTCCTATCTTCTTTCTTTCTTTCTCCTATTTTTTATCCTACTCTCTTTCTTTCTTTCTCCTACTTCTGCTCTCCCCCTGGTGCTATTTCTGTGCAAGCTCGCCGTTCTTGATAGTTGTCGTATCTTTCTTTTCTGCCACTCACTATGGAGGGAGTTACCAAGTGATCGAGGTGTAGGTGCATGCTTGTATTCAAAAGCATCGAGTTCGGGTCCCCGCCAAGTCATAAACATAGCCTGGTGAAATTTGCAAAAATTGGCTTCGGGGCGCCGATGTCTGGCCCAAATAGTTAGGTCGGTTGATAGTGTACCCGCTGTAATATGAAGTAAAAGGACAAAATTTCTGGCGTTAATCTATCCCGTTCGAGGGATGCGCACCCGCCTTCGACTCCAGTCAGAATCGTAGTGGCGTAATGAGTGCGTATGTGGCCTATACAATGAATTGCGGTGGCCAGCCGATATACAAGTCAGTGTTTTTATCCTCCCAGACGAGTCTGGTACCAATTCACCGACCCCGGAGGGATGGAAGGCTTAGTATATGTAGTGATTAAAATCACAAATTCAACTGGACTCATTCGTCTCAACATCTTACGTCTCATTGCAGTTAGAACATAGTTAGAACAATAACTGGCTTGGGGTCGGCAAGACTCACTTGA
>UZAF01018464.1:3490-13999 GCA_900617895.1 Haemonchus placei | reverse complement strand
AGAACATAGTTAGAACAATAACTGGCTTGGGGTCGGCAAGACTCACTTGAGCTGATCCTCGACATTCTACAAATATGCGAATCTTGATTAATTAGGTTCTTGATGAAGTGAAACAAAGATTTTTCAACACCGTTGGAAGCCAAGTGTCCATTTCAAAAATAAGTATATATTTTTTAGACCAAAAAAAAACTGTCTTTCTGATCAGAATTTGCCCTGAGAGATGCTCTTGGCTAAAGTGTAGTATGGTTGCAGAAACTGACCGATCTGTTTGCCCTTCTCCCTCAGAAGTGTCACCCACTTCGCACGAAAAGTCCTCACTCTGACTTGGTAAAGGCACACGGCACATGCTCAGAAAGACAGGTGCTCCTCATATTAGTCATAACAAGCAGGTCGCTGAAGGCTCAGGCTCAAGTGCATTCGTTGGAAAGGAAAGATTGTGTCGCTAAGGAGGTGATTTGATTCAAACCCCCGCATCCGAGCGAGTCATAAGGTGAACTACTTGGTGCAAGCAGGTGGTTTGTAAGTACAAATCCGATTTCTATAAACTAAAAAGCCAAAACACCCCTACTCCCCGTCATTCCTTACGTAATATTTTTCAACGAATTCTAAAAAAAAAAAAGAATTTAGACGAATAAAATTTCATGTGTATTATATGCATGTACTCTGAAACTGGTCTATTTACTATGCATGGAAAAAAGGCAATAGATTTTGCTAACGATACATCCCATTGTCTTTGTAGAAGGCTGAGGACGTTTTGACTTGTACTCACTCAACTCACTGATGACAGCTAAGGTCCAACTGGTAACTCGTCACAGTTTGAAGTAATTTCTTTTTGCCCTCATATTCGAATGCTATGATACCCCTCTTCTCAAAGAAATCGAAGGTAAGGAATAATGCTTGGAGCTACCCCTTTGATTTGCCTCTCCTCGCCTCCTTTCAGCCCTTCCTTTCACTTCCCCACTTGATTAATGTTTTATAAAAACGTTTGTAAAATTCATAAAGAGGCTGGTAGGTATGTCAGACCTTCTATGAGCCATTTTGAAGCGATCAATCGGAAATTTTACCAATTTTTTGTGATTTGATGAATGGTCACTGAGATTATGTGGAGTGAGACTCGTTCATGTGTCACTGGACTGATGTTCCGTCCTTTTTTGGTAATAGGGGCTGTCCTTTCAGGCTATGCCCAGATTACCCTATCTTCGGCCATGAACATATTCTCTTACCTTCTCAGCTATCTCTTCGACGAAGCAAATACTTAGTTTCCTATTGAGATTCAAGATACAGTAGCATTTTATCGACGTCATTAATCTCCTCTTCGGTATGTGCCATGCATTCAGAGTATCTTTGGTTCTTGAAATGATTTGTAGGGTCAGGCAGAGACAATGTAGGGAGTGAATCAATTTATGTCCCTCTAGAAGGTAGGAGCAGCACGAGGGGCGAAGGGGATAAGGTGATGGTGGGAGGGGGACGAGGGTGGAATAAGTTGTCAGCTCGTAGTCACTACCACTTCACTTTCGCTTGTTTTTTCTTAATTTATGATTAAATTATGATTTTTAATTTTTAAATTATGATTGGATTTAATTTATGGTATTAAAAATGCTACAAATCCTTCATAAATATTCATTTCCAAAGTTCGAATCGTCAGTATAGCAAANGGGGACGAGGGTGGAATAAGTTGTCAGCTCGTAGTCACTACCACTTCACTTTCGCTTGTTTTTTTTAAATTCATGATTAAATTATGATCTTTAATTTTTAAATTATGAATGGATCTAATTTATGGTATTAAAAATGCTACGAATCCTTCATAAATATTCATTTCCAAAGTTCGAATCGTCAGTATAGCAAATTCAGAGTTAGCACTGCTAACAGTAGAAAGATCACTTATATTACCCTCGAAACAGGAGCTTTTTTGAAATATAGGCCATCCCAGATGTACAGGAAAATTCGAATGCCAACCGTCATAAAGTTTTCATTGCTAGGAATCTGACGAACACCAAAAAATACCAAGGTGTGGAATCGGGCCCTATCCAAGTTCTCCAAATCCTATCCAGAATAGGGGCGCTGAGAAAAATCTGAAATTACCTCTACTTTTTATATTCTTTTTTTACTTGTACCGGACGTTCTCAAAGGTTTTGCGACAATTGTCCAACTTAGAAAGGGGTGAATTCGCTGATTGCCTCCGTTCAAGAGGTTACCCTCTCTTAAAGTGCACGTATGCATGTCCATAGCTCCGTAAGCAAGTAAACGCTCGTTAGTGGAGGTTTTGGGCAAAGTTTTGCCCAAACGGGGGGGTCAGTGGTACTGACGGTTTCCGCAAAAAGCTACCCAACCAAACTGTTCCGGTCATTTGTTACCACTTAATCTTCCAATGCTGAAGTCACGACATTGGATGGATTCCACTGGAACCAACCCCATCGGCATGCTCCGCTTTGCTTTGTCAGTGAAATAAGTTAAAAACATGAAAAATGGCCGGACTATATGTCATCTCCCAGAAATAATCTCTTCAAGTTTGTCAAAAGTTTGTTTTAAGACTAAAATATTAATTCTGATTGACTTATATAAGCGAATGGATATGTTTTCTAGAAGACTTTCCGCCGAAAACAACTATGACGTAGTTACTTTTTGAATGCCNTACAAATTTCCTTCTTTTCACGTAAACGAGCCCTGATGACGTCGAATTACTAGGAAGTAACACGATTGTTGATCATTACAGCATTTCTCTCAAATGGAGTACCTCACAAAGAACTTCCCTTTTTGGGTCGATCGATAGGGAGGATAAGCTTCTAGTGGACTGAGTCTTTGAGGGATGTCGAGAACCTTCATAATTCTTTATGAAGGAGAAGTGCGAAATGAACCCCTTGAGGCTTAGGCCACATTATCGCATGAGGCTTTTCTTTATTTGGAAAGTCTCTTCGCGGATGATACTTTCCTTTTATTTTTTTTTCATCGTGATGGCATAGTGGTTAGTGGTGCGCTGTCGTGCCCATCGTTTGAGGATCAAATCCCGGACCGGTTTTTGCATAGGCCAACGAAGCATTCCTTCAGTGTAGGTTGGATGGTACCGGTTACTTCTCGAGTGGTAGAAAAGTCTCAAAAACTATTTATTCATTCTTTCCCTTGTGCTTCTTTTTGTTTCCCTCGTGCACCATGGGTTCCTAAGTGACCAGTAGGGCTTAAAGGGGATGAGGTGGCAGGTGGACTATGTAAGCAAAATTTCCTCCGTCCCCCAGGCTCTCCACTGTCATAAGAATGGAATTTCGGGTACTGAACCCATGTCCTTTCAATGCTGAGATTTACGCATGATTTGCAACCGCTGCTATTACCTCACTTGTATCAGGAGAGTCCACACCTTTCCTGGAAGACAATTTTCTCGGAGGACCTTTCCTATTGCCGAAGGAGGTGGTGCCTTTTTTATAAATCGTGAAAGAGTGGGTGTTCTAAAGAGTTCCCATTTGAAATTCTGCTTTCCCAAATATTAGGTTAGGCCATACATAACGTTTATGTGGTGGCAAATTCGACAAGGAAGGAAGCTATCTATCGGGGCCGCAAACGAAAGTGCAACTCTTTTCCAGCAGCGTGAGTTATCGAAACGAATCGCTCACCCCGCGCAGCAGCACGACTCCCATCGGGCCCTCCGATGGGACTGGCAGTCATTCGTTATCCGACTTCGGCCATCGCCCACCGATCACCTTGAGATTCAAGCGCTCGCTCTATTTTTCTTTCCTCCCTGTCAAGGTTTCGACACAGATTACGATGCTCGATGAATGTGCTCCTTGTGAGTTCTGCTACAGTACCCCTCGGTTTGTCATTTCGGTTTTCGGAAAAGCACAGAGCAGTCAGCTACATCGAGGGTTGCTCTCAATTATCTCAATTCACTTGAAACATGNTTTCCCCCCTGTCAAGGTTTCGACGCAGATTACTATGCTCGATGAATGTGCTCCTTGTGAGTTCTGCTACAGTACCCCTCGGTTTGTCATTTCGGTTTTCGGAAAAGCACAGAGCAGTCAGCTACATCGAGGGTTGCTCTCAATTATCTCGATTCACTTGAAACATGGAATTAGGCATGTATTGAACCTTTTTACTGAATCTTCTTCTGCTTCCAAAGGAAAAGGCTAATTGGCGTGTGCTCTGCACATTCTCATCTACTTTCATTCTTTTTGCAGTGAAGTATAATTGCAAGGGTGGAATTTCCCGGTCTCTGGTTAATGAATGCACACGGGAGATCCATTTTCCTCCTTCGTACGGATACAGAAATTATTGTTCCAAAGTCTAATGTAGTTCCATTACTGGCTAGCTTAGCTCGGCAGCTATGTTTTGCACCATTGTCTTGTATCTCGGAAGAATCCAAAGCAGGTCTGCGGAATAGAAGGTACAGTCCTTCAAAAGTCGTTGCAGGACCCATCCGAATAGAAAGAACAAGCGTCATGCGGGTAGCTCTTCTTGTATAGGGTTCTAAAATGTTTCCAACAAAGTAGAGCCATAGAAAACGTACGCTGCGGATTGGAGCAGCAGCAAAGGGCCAGGTGATTGTACTGCAGAGGGTCATTACTAAGGGCTGGTGGTACCTTACTCAAAAGCTCGGCTTCCTTTGTTATTTTACCATATTACTGTGAAAGAAAGAAAACTTCTCAAAACAGCGAATTTTAGCCAGTAGGGATCTGAGGATTTGTAGATAAATAGATATATAATTGAATAATCAAATGTAAATAAATGTTCTATGTATGTAATGCTGTATCGTCCACCATCCAGTGCTTTGTTGGGAACCGTTGTCTTCAGAAGGCAGTAGAGATTCATTATTTGGCTCGTCCTTCCCCAGTTTCTTTCCCCTTTTCAGGAAAATCATAGTTCATTTTCATTGAGGCATTGCTTGTTAACATTAAGTTCGCTTTGATTTGACTCTTGAGGAATTCGCTTGTTTTAGGAGTTCCTTTTTTTTAAATTGTCTTTCGAGTTTGACAAATTGTTCCCCCATGCATTCCTGTGTTTCTCTGAAAGAATCAAGTTTCCATTCATTATGGGACAACATAATTCTTTCGATGCCCGTCTGCTCCCTAGAGAATTTCCTGTGCAATAGCATAGAAAGAACAAAACCATCTCACTTATTTCCCGTATTTTTCTACTGTATTTCAAGAAACGTTGTTACTTCCTTAGAGGAAAGTCATATTTGAGCCTTAAAGAGTTCTGCTGCAAAATTCTTCACTGTTTGAGGCTCTCGTTGATGACCTTCCTGAATTGGTCCAAATTCTTCTCCTGTAGAGGGTCTGATAGTTGTTTTTTTTTTTGAATTGTATGCTGTCGAACATGGCGCAATGACTAGAACCCAACTCAGTCAGTATCGGGGTTAGATCAATTCCTCTATGACAACAAAATGTTAATGTTAGGGCAGTTGGCAACTTGGAGCCAAACCTCCCTTACGCCATTTCACTAGCTGGCTGCTCTTAGACTGACAGACTATCCATGCGCCCCTGAAATTCAGATGGAAGTCAAGTGCATGGCGCAATCTCGGTGCACTGCTGCTTAGGGTGTCTAGCTTTTACGAACGGACTGTTCAGGAACGAGATAATTTGGTGCAGGCTAGTCTGAAACAATCAAAATATTTTTTCTTACAAAAGTTACTATTGGGGCAGTCGCTGTGCTGGATACTTGTAAAATTATTAACTTATATTTTTACAAAATATCATAGAATCCCTGCTAGATCCCTCAGACATTAATTCTCAGCTTCAACCCTGCCGAAGCCGTGGCTATGGGTCATTATACGGCCATAAATCACTTATAAAAGCTGCCTTATGGGCCATTATAAGCTCCTAAGAAATCCATAAAGCCCATGCGATGTAATAATGGCCGTAGTAGCCCAGATTTTAGTGTGCCATCGGACTTTGATGTCTTCGCTGCCTTTTTTATTTCTCTCGCTCTCTCTCTACTGAGCCTTCTGGTTTGGGGTCGTTCTGAGTTAGAATCTGTCAATTTTTTTTGTGCTGAATACTTCCCTCGTATCTTTCATCGTCATTTGTTATCAAATATTCCCTGGAATTACAGTTCATTACCCATTACCATCTCTTACTATTTGTTACCATCAGTTTGATAAAATGATACTTAACTCTTGTTACAATTTTTACGTTTCTCTGATGTAGGAGAGGCTCAAGATGCCCATGACGGGAACTCTTCGATTCCTCGGCTCTTTACTGCCTTCGGTCCCTTCTTTAGTATAATGGTTGTAGTGGGGTGGAGAAAGGCGAATGGACCGCTACCACATGGTATGGAGAGGGAAATCTCTTTGACTGATGCTCCCTGTGGCCATTAGGGTTTCCCATTCACATGTTCGGGCCCTAGTAGGCATCAGATGTATTTAGGGGTTGGAAGGTACTGATCTAAACATTGATTAACTTCGGAGTAAGTTCTATGCAGTTGTTTGAAATCGAGGCTCTGAGTGGAAGTCGAAGGCACTGAGGTCTGAGAGAATAGGCAGAGGAAGAACACAACCGCTCAGCCTTAATTCAACAGGGGCTAAGCTGGTGTATTCTATTGGGATGGCTGATTATATTCAGATGTCTTTTTTGACTAGGATCATTAATTTTCGATTCTCCTACCTTTGTGAAAGAATTTTTACATGATAGTGTAGTGGTAACCATCCCTATTGGTAGCGAATCGCTGGACCGAAGCCTAGCGTGAACCTCCAACACCTCCATCTCGGCCATAAACTCCGGTCTCATTCGAGATACTAAAAGTCAGGCCTTCCGTTGTGGCTAAGTTTCTTTGCCTTTTTTTGGATCGTAGAGACAGGCTGCTTTGTCACAATACAATAGGTTTTGTGACGCATCCATTGATTCTCTCTTCACGGGGTGCGCTTCGTTGCGCGTGTCCGTCGAAACTAGGTCACGCCGCAACCGTCGCACGCGGCGAGTCGGCCCGCGATATTTGACAGACGTCGCAATTGTCACTGGGGCATACGCTTTGCATTTGGTCCACGGCAGTCAGTTCAAGAAGAAGATAACACAGACAAATGCAAATCATTTGCTCCAACGACACTTGGTGGTACTGTAATGTCATCTCGTTACCTCAGTGTGATGCGCCGCGCGCGAAGTGGGCGGGGTGACCTACTTTCGACGGACACGCGCAACGGACGTTCCCCCTCTTCACGGCACCGGTCCCCCGCGGATTTTTTTTCTTTTTCGCATTGTAAAAAACAAGTAGTGTTTGTACGAATCATGTAAACACTGATTGTAACAGCCATGTATTGAATCAAGTACAGCAGCCATGTGAATTCACCTGACAGACATTCAGCTGCTTTTGGGTTTTTTCATGGAATATCCCTTGTTTATGCCCACCCCACTGATTTCAATTTTAACAGACTAAAATAGCGGCCAGATAGTTGTTTTCATGTTGTGCCCGAGGAATTTCTATTCGTCTTCCAGTCCGTGGATTGCTATGGGAATTGCCTAGGAAGTCTAAAATAGAGAACAGATTGCTCTCCCTCTCGACCCTTCGCCTCATTCACAGTAGTCCGTAGCAACACCCAATCGATATGACTACCGTATCTCAATTTTAATATCTATATATCCATGCTATAACACCTGGCCCAACGAATTATCCTACTGTAAGCGCATAAATGTGCTCCTACGAAATTCCTGGGTATTACTCTTTTTCGGAAAATACAAATCGACAAATAAAAGTAGTGTCTGAGGGCTGAAATTCATACTCTGTACATTTTAAATGATACGGAGTAGTAATAGTTAAACCTCAACCTCAAAAACTTTTAGGGCGGGGCGGGTCGTGGGCGAAAGATGGAAAGCTTCACACTCAGTTATGCGATAGTTTATAATTGCAGTGGAACCTAGATAGTTTATAATCTTCAGCAGACTTCAGAATTGCTTTGAAAAATCGTTTTCCCCGATCTCAGGCCTTTTTACTGGTAGATAACATGAATTTCTTTGAGCACTGGTGTTGCGCTTCATGAAATTAATTCGGCCAGTATGGGTCCTTAAATAGTTCTTTTACAAATTCATGAGAGGATTCCTTTTAGTTTAATGTTGTCGTCCAGTTTCAGCTCTCTCCTAAGCTCTGCAAGCTATACATCTCTCCTGCTTCTCTGCAAAGCCGATACTCTTCGAAGTATTCTGCCCTGAAGTAGCTTCAGACACCGCTATGATTGGATGTGTGACTTTAGGTCTTGTTATTCGGTACCTGATTAGAGACTGAGAATGGACGCACATAGTTGGAAAGTCTGAGATTTCATGATAATGGACGTTAATTTGAGAAAAATTTTTTTTCGGATTTCTGTTTGGACATTTTTTCAGTAATTCGAGCAAATTGGGGGAGCATTTTTTATGTAAGCGCAAAAAATAAAAGGCAAATAAATAATCAGTTGGTACTACCGAGATCTAGCTGTATGAGGGGTTCATTGTTTTTCATTTTTGTTCAAGGCAGGTATCCATTGTAGGTCCTATTATGCTATCATATCTGTATCCATACTCACCACTATACTACCGAGGTCAGGGGTTCGAATCCCGGATTGATGCCCGTCTAGGCCGACCGAGCCTTCCATCCCTCCGGGGTCGGTGAATTGGTACCAGATCGCCTGGGAGGATAAAAGCACTGACCTGTGCATCGGCTGGCCACCGCAAGTCATTGTATAGGCCACATACGCACTCATTGCGCCACTACGATTCTGAATGGAAGTCGAGATTAATGCCAAAAATTGTATCATTTATCTTTTTATCTGTGTTCATAGGGCATTACTTCTGGACCAGTTTCTACTCCGAATGCAGCTGAAAGTTGAGTGGGTCTACCTGAATGTCTAAGCAGTTTTATTCGTACGAGTTGTCAACGATTCCCGGACACTGGTAACCGTTCGTACAAATCACCTGACATGACATCATGGTAACTGGTAACAGGCTCTCTCACACCTGCAATAAGTGGTCATGAGAGTGGGAGGGTGACAATAAGACATTGAGGCCGTTCAATTGAGAAAAGGGCTTCCGCATCAGATATGTTATCATCTAGTGGTGCCCTCTGCGTTCCTCGTGACTTGTAACAGATCATTCCGTTATTGCGCTCAAAAAATGTTATTTATTCAGTTATATTATTTTATTGTAGCTATTCAGTTCTCATTGAAACTAAAAATCAAATTCATCAAATTCAGATCGTGAAGCCCTTCCGAACAGACAAAATTCCATGGGTACTCGTCCTAGAGGGCCTAGTTAGCTTAACAACCATCTGCTGATATTATCTTACACTTACAGATGAACTACTTGTTTATATAGTTGTTTATAGGTTTACTTTGGTAACTGGGAATCCCTCTTTTGATTTCCATTACACCTTTTTAATCCATCGACCATGTCTGGCATAACTATTACTAACTAACTACTTTTTGACTGTCATGTTTTGCTACCAACAAGTAACATTTTTCCATCGAAACTCTTGACTCGAGCTCAGTCCGTACTAGGATTTGATCCCCGGACCGTGCAGGGAATTGCGGTTCCATCTGGTGGAACTCCATCAGTTCAGTTTTCGAGGTATCCAATTACAAATGGGTTCGCTCAGAGAAAGAAAGTAGCAATAAGAGGAATTGCGAAGCCCAGCCAATTTCTTAGAAATGTCACCTATTGACATTGGGCCCTTTCCTTTTACTTTTTCTGAAGCCCTGAAAGCGCTCCCACGGCTTGCACATTTCGCCATTCTATGGAATTTTATATTGTCTAGAGAATCCTGGGAACTTCTCATCAACTTCCAATCCTAAAAGTGACCTTTTCGATAGAATGCTCTGGCCTCTGACAGGATGTCGGAATCAGCGTTCCAGAGAAATAACACGATAACAGGAGATTCTCCTCCAAAGTTGTAGAAATGCTACTTTCAGAAAACAGGTAAGATGAGTGTCCGTAGGCTGCTATTAAATATTCGAACTTCAAAAATGATTACGGCTCTTTCCCGTTGTATCAGTATCTTCAAAGTAATACATGTTACCTAATTGTTGTGCCTTCTCAAGTAGGGAGTAGTTGAACTGGTATTTCACAGCTTTCGACCCAAGGACTTAGAAATTTGAAAAGAAATGCTCCCACCTAACTCGGAAATAAGAAGGAAGGGCAGCGTGCACCTCGATCCTGTCCTAGAACCCCGAATAAGAACTCAGTGCCTGGCGCATCCTACCAGTATTGACCAACGCTACTCTCTTTACCCTTTCTATTCAATTCTAATCTACATTATACCCTCGAATATATTCAACAACTTTCCTTCCCAAAATGTCCCATTTCCTGGGTCTGGGAACTTCTCCCCTAACACGGCGTCGCACACGCCTCACCCGCCGCCTATCGCAGGATTGCGATGGAAGATTGGAGCGCGCAATTTGTTAGGTAGAGAGTCCTTTAATTGTTTGAATTGGCTGACCGCTTTTTTCAATTTCAATGCAGTCTTGATCGCCGCTTACATAGGAGGACTCATTTTAATTAACCAAGTCTAATAAACATGAAAACGAGAAAGAAACAGAAGAAAAAACGATAAAATCCAATGAAAAAG
>UZAF01018463.1:3832-14021 GCA_900617895.1 Haemonchus placei | reverse complement strand
AAGGGAGCTGCTCCTGGGCGTGACTGGACGGACCAAGAGACTCTTTTGCTGTTGGAAGGTTTAGAGATGTTCAAGGATGACTGGAACAAGGTAATCTTTTTGCATTTGAAACTTCTTAAAATGGCTGAATCACTAAAGTACGTTTGTGAGTGACTATGGCGACAAGACAGTGTCGTTGGATAACTTGAGTGTTTTCCAATTGCTAAGGAACCGATTAAATAAAGTTTTTAAGGTCTCTGACCATGTTGGTTCTCGTACACAGGATGAATGTATCCTCCGCTTCCTCCAGCTGCCTATTCAAGACCCTTACTTGGGCTCCGACGATGCACATGGGCCGGGAAGTGGTGATTCAATCTTAGGTTGGTATTCGCAAACTTTGAAATTTATGTTGCAGGCACGAAATGAAGCTAGTACCAGGCCATATTTGTTTATGAGGGGTTGCTAGGTTTTAATTTCATTTGTATTCAGGACCATTGGCCTACCAACCTTTGCCATTCTCCCAGTCTGGTAATCCGGTAATGTCCACGGTCGCATTCTTAGCCTCTGTTGTAGACCCAAAAGTTGCTCAAGCAGCCACCAAAGCTGCTATCGAAGAGTTCTCAAAGATCAAGGATGAGGTTAGTTTTCCCAAGAGTACTTTTTCTAGAATGTATTTATTTCGCGATTATTCAGTCTTAATGCGATCTCAAATATAATTCAGGTGCCTGCTTTGATGTTAGAAGCGCATGCTAAAAATGTCCAAGCTCACCAAGAAAAGACTGGCGTTCTTGATGGAACCGTCGGATTAGCCAAATCAGGAATCGCCACAGATGAAAAGAAGGAAAAGGAAGGCGAAGAAAAAATGGAGACCGATGAGGTCAAACAGTCGACCGACGAGGCTACCGCGGAACGAGATGCTAAGGCTGCCGTAAGCGAAAGTGTGCAAGCTGCTGCTGGAGCCGCTCTTGCAGCGGCGGCTGTGAAGGCAAAAGTATGTCACAATTTGTTTCGTTTCAGTCTCATTTCATCAAACTATTCATCTTAATTTAATCTAAAATCGTATATATTATAGCTACTCTGATTTTGTGTGTTTACTGAAAGCAAAATAATCTCTTAATGTACATTTTCTCTGCTTTCTCTTTTTAGCACCTTGCTACAATCGAGGAAAGGCGTATCAAGTCGCTTGTTGCCCAGCTTGTAGAAACACAAATGAAGAAGTTGGAGATGAAGCTGCGTCACTTTGATGAGTTGGAACAAATAATGGACAAAGAACGGGAAGCTGTAAGTTTTTGACCACGTCGCTGCATCCGCTATAAATTCAGTCTTTCCAAAAGTTGGTACTGTTTATTTTAGCTAGAGTACCAAAGACAACAGCTTATTCTCGAGCGACAAGCTTTCCACATGGATCAGTTGAGGTATTTGGAGCAACGCGCCAAGCATGAGGCCCACAGTAAATTGGTCACTGCTGGACAGGTAAGTGTTTTCACCTGCTTTAGGTACGGCATTTCTGCTAACGTAAACCTATTCATAGCTGCCTCCCAATTTGCCGCCTGGATTCGAGGTTAGTGGACCACCACAACCTACTCCACAAGTGCAGGTTGCAATCCCACCTGCTCAGGAAGGTGAGTTATCTTATGTTTCGCATTACTTTTTTTCCACGTTTCGAACTTGGCATAAGTGGTTGAAAGGCATCATTTGACTTCAGCTCCAGCTCCTGAGAAGACAGAGCCACCAGCGGAAGCTCCTGCAGCGGCGGCAGCAGCAGCAGCGGCAGCCGCAGCTCGTGCACCAACTCCTGGTCAGCCTCCAGTTGTCCAGCAGCCACCGCCACAAGCTCCGGCTCCTCCACCAGCTCAACCGCCCCCTCCTCAAACGTATCCCTCAGCTCCTCCGGCTACACAACAGCCTAGCTATCCACCACCTCAAGTGTATCCTCCACAGGGCTATCCTCAGCAACCTCAAGCACAAGCTGCCTATCAGGGCTATCCTCCTCAGCAAGGTTGGTTTCACTTTTATATGGTGAGATATAAGCATGTGTCTGAAAGGATCCTATATTTCAGCTCATCCTGGGTATCCTCCTCAACAAGGAGGTGCTCCTGCTTATTATGGTCAGCCACGTCCAAGTGCATACCCGCCACAGCCACAACCTGGCGGATATCCTACTCAGCAGCGTCCGCCATATCAAGCACAACCAACTGCTGGTTATCCTGCTCAGCCACCGCCACAACGCCCAGGGGGTTACCCTGGATATCCTCCTCAGGGTAAGTACTGGAACTGTGTGTTATTGCGGAATCTGTGGTACATCTTGCTGAGAAATCGATTCAGGGCATCCTGGTTATCCTCCACAGCAGTACGCGCAGCCACCTGCTGGATATCCACCACAAGCTGCTCAGCCACCACCGTTGGACATGACCGACGCTGCCACTCCTCCTATGCATCAAGGTAACCAGTGAATTTGTATTTTGAATTTTTNTTTTTCCAATGTGGATGCTATCACTGTTTGTGCCCTATTTTGTTGTGCGCTTATTTCGGCATCCAATCAGGGTGGTCAACATATTTTCCAGGTCAACCGGGTGAAGTGAAACAGCCAGAATGAGGAGCAACGTTATGTCTGTACTTATGCAACCGCATCCTCGCATTCTAAATAACCAAATACTTCAGCGATTTCCTTTTTATTTAAATCAATTCTCTATTCGTAAGGCATTTTGATTAAGTTGTCTAACTTTTGTAGATAGTTAGTAATTTAATTCATAATTGGTGGAAACGTCTGCTTGTAATTCATTCTCAATGACCGGTTCTCATGTCGGACTCTGAAGGTCTCTCATTCTGTGGTTTTCGTTATTTCATATATTCTAAGTGACTCATTTCATTTTCTTTTGAATGAATCAAAATGTTTCAATTCCTCTAGTTTAACGTTGATCTGTCTCTATCAATGTTTTGACAATAAATTTTTTGTTCCTGAAATGTTCCATGAGGTTTACCAACTATGTTCAGCGCATTGTAAATATCCCGTCGGTATTCGGAAGCCATATGAGAGGGTACGGAGCTGTCATATCGTTACCTTCAGTCAAAAAAGTTACTTTGAATGTTTTAAAGAGGCGGAAAAGATGTTGCAAGCCAGAGGAGATGGTTGGGTTAAGTATGATAATTAAAATACTCAAATGAGCAATGGTGAAGACGCCCACATGTTTCACGTAGAATTATGGATATGAAAGTAGAATTGGTGCAATTGTTGTAACAGTAAAAGCAGGAGAAATATGGTGGGAGATATTTGTTGTTGATGGTAGAGCGTCAAATTTGAAGATTGGGCTATGCCTATGCCTATCAGATGCCTAGACCCGACGGGAGTTGTTTGGAGCTTCTATCCATTCATTTCTCACTGACAAGTCTGTCAATAATGTTAGAGTATCGAAAGTTCGTACTCTGAAAGTTCCACCTTATGAGTTAATTTCCAAGTTCAAGCACCTCATCAGCTTCTTTTTTGTGGTCTGAACCGCAAATATCTAGGATCAGCTAGAAGTTTCAGTATGGCTCTTCCTGATACGCTAACTTCAATACACTCATCATCAGCTGGAATTGAGACGCAAAATGCGATTGAGGAGGAGGAAATCACCCCAGACGAGGTCGGTTTCCAGTTAGTGCTCAAATACTAGCGAACTTCATTTCCTACCAGGTCCTTCGACAAATGCGCCTTGCGTGGCAGAATGAAATGGCGGCACCTTGCCTTCTACCACATCGTTACGATATTGTCGAGTGCTTAGTTGATCAAATAGAGGGAATGGAAGAGAATTTATTAGGAAGAACAGATAAGGTTAGGTCTTTTATTTAACTAGTATGATTGGTTTATTTGTCCTCGGCATTTGGTATACTCATTACATGCGGACTTCTTGAAAGAAAGAAAAAATGGTTTTCTGTTGATATGACATCATTAATGCTTGATTAATCGCATCTGAGATGTCCTAGGGACAGGCTTTTTCCTTTTTTTAAACACAAAACATTGTATTTTACTGCATAGGTTGTCGGAAGATCTTTCGTTGATCACTTCAAGTGTTTCAGGCGAGCATTAGGATTTCTGCTCATCGATTAGAATTGCACAGACTCACTTATATAACCAATGATTATATGAGGCGACGCCTACAAAAAATTGAAAGCAACCCCAGGCGAGCTATTCGGGACCATGTGGAACGGTTAAAAGAAGGTATTAAATATGATTTTCTGAGCACCATCGAAAATCTTTGTGCCTGTTGATCGAGATTGTTCGGTCGTATTGATTAGCTTCTCTACTGCTCTGTTCAGGAAAATCAGCTCTTCTTTCTGAGCAGGAAAAAACGTTTGCCGAAAGATATGCAAAGATTGAAGCTCAGCTGATGGGGAAAACTTGCCTTGGTAGGATTCCTAGCCATCGCCAGCTTCCTATTTTTAGTGTCATTTATCTGAGAAGAAATGTGATTTTCAGGTCGGCTGCAGACATCTTTTCACAAAATTCCTGTTCCTATCCCAGATCTGGAATGCGAAAGGGTCAGTTAATTACTTGATTCTTGTACAAGGCCCTGGAGCCTAATGTCTCTATCAAAGGAAGTTCCATTGTGGACTGAAAACTAGTGGCCGATCAACCACTGATCTTTGACTTGGTAGTGTCCTCATAATTGAGGTTTTGGGGAATGCTCATTAGATCACATAAACTAGCATAACTGTTGTGATACCTATAATTCAGGTGTATGCAGAAGTACTAGAAGATAACGCTGAGCCAGCAATCGTACCTGACTATCAGGACAAGACTGCCGAAGTGGTCGTCGAATTGGAGAAGGGTACCGTACACCTGTTACCGTTTCAATCGGTCCAGCAACAGGTCGAACAGGGCACTGTTCGACTGTTGTAGTGATCCTCGAGAGGCAACTGATTTGTATTCAGTTTGATCAATTACTTTATTTTGGTTTGGATTTAATTGCCGTATTGGCCTTGACTTGTTCCATTCCTGACCTCATCATTGTCTAGAATCGGGTTTTGTGAACCATAAACGTGTTACTATTCAAGGCTATTTCTCTTTTTCTCTGCGATTTTCCCCTTATTTGTCGATTTTTTCGTGTATAAATATTGTCTCATGCTTTAGTTTGTGATTTTACATGAATAGTAAATGTAGGACCACCCATAACATCGATCATCACTTCGTTACCAGCAGAGTAAATCGTAGCACGGGAATCGTCAAGCCACTTGAACTATCATTATACAGTTCTCCTTCACACACGCGAATTTCCAATCGATCGCGTTTGGGATTCAAGGATGCACGCACTTCAAACTGTTGATTTTACAGTTCAATGGTAAACAAAACAGCGACAACAATCCTGACGGTATACTAGTAAACGACCTTCTGGGGTTCCTCGCAGCTTCCAAACTGGTAAGATCAATTAACTTGGTCTTCGTTACGTGGATACCTTGCTCAAAGATATAGCTGGCCCTCTTCTCAGCAAGGTCAATGTTGCGCCGTTACGCGGACCCCCGCACTCACCACAGGTTACCATTTACTTAAACCCACTTGAGTAACCATGTCCAGTGTTTCAAGGGGACCTCCACAAAGAGTGGCGATACGTACCCGTAGCAAGCGTCCATGAGGACCGTGTTGAATGGCGAAGGAATTGAAAAAGGCCTTAAACTCTGACACCCTGATAAGTAACAGGAGGAGCCTTTCGTGGTCGTTTTGGTGTCTCAGCACGTATCTAAACTCTCATTACGTAGATATCCTCATCCTCACATCCTAATACTTACAGCGGTTGTAGAGCAGTGTAGCCTTATATCGATCGGAACGTGTTGTTTTTGTGTTTTCCAGAGTATCGTCAACAGACATCAAAGATTTTTTTTAATTTGGCTTATATTTCATACGAGCGAAATAATAAGGATGATACATGTTATTTGCTTCTGTCTTTACATCATTGACAACATTTCTTGCTGAGAACATTTTAAAAATAAAATTTATTTTGCTCTGCGGCACACTATGTACAATCGCTTAGAAACTGCTTTGTAGGCCAAAAAATCGGCTTCTGGATTGACAACATTTTCAAATCGTAACAATAACAACATTTAACAAAATCTATGTCTTCTATAATGTATCCTAGTCCTAAGTAACAATCATCAGTTGAGGAAGCAATTAAAGGAAGTCAGGGAGCGAAGGAATGTTCTCTTAATGTCTCCCTGTTACCTCCTTTTCTTTTTACCCTTCTCAGCATTAGGATCTATGAGACCATGCAGAATTTGCCATTCACGGATTACATCATCCTGAGCATCTTGAGCTGTTGGGGCATACCTAAAGGAAAGGGAAATGCTTAACACGCAACACGATCATGATCTTAATTGAAATGAAAAGTATTATAATGAATAGAAAATCAAGCAGAAAACTCACTTTGCGTATTCCATTGTGAACTCGCCCTTTCCCTCTGTTAACGAACGTAGCATGGAAGTGTATCCAAACATATCAGATAACGGGCACTGAAAAATTCTGTCGATAGTACTCCCTTCAATGTACAAAACTTGACGTCTCAGATAACTAACTTCACAAACTATCGTGGTATACCCTTCTGTTGAACTCGTGGAAGTGATCAGAGCATTCCTTTGTGTTAGAGATGTTACCACATTACCCTAAATGACGTCTTGCTTCATACAAGCGCAGATAAGTCGCTGGATTAAGAGTAAGCAAAAGAAAAAGGTACTATCGATTATGTAATCAATCACTAAAAATCCTAACCTGAAATTCTGATGGAGTTGTAACTTCAACAGTCATAATGGGCTCAAGAAGCATCCACTCAGCTTTTTCGAAGGCTGCAAAGGGTACGCTTGATATGACCATAGAAAACAAACATAGCTGGAAAAGAATCTCACCTTCACGCATCATATTTTGCATCGTATTGATCATAGCGATTTCAGTGGAATCTACTGCGTGCGTTGCTCCATCTTGGATGCGAACGTTGATGCCCGCAACAGGGGCTTTGATCAGAGGCCCTTCCGCGACAATCATGTCCAAACCCTACATGATCAAAACATTATCAACCCAATAAGACCAGTCAGCCAAGCTCCACAACATACTTCGATTCATGGGCATGAATAGTTTATACGGCCGTTAACTCAAATACATACCTTCTTGAGAGCTGGGAAAAGTGATTTCGGGATATTGCTCCCAAAAGTTTCATCGGTGAAATCGATTTGCGTGTTCCTGAAGAAAAAAGAAGCAAACTGAATAGGCAAACAGAAAATAAATTAATTTCGCACCTATCAGCAGGAAGTGGTTCGATAATCCCTTCAATTTCACCAAATTGACCTTGACCACCTGTTTGTTTTTTGTGTCGATAGTGGAACCTGCGATGAAAGTTTGAGTTGCACCTCGAAATCAGCGTCAAACAGAGATTCTTTTACTTATATGGCTTGGCCAGACATTCTCGATAGGCCACCGTTGGTTTTCCCAATTCGACTGGACAATTGAACTCGTTTTTCATCCGTTGTGCGTAAATTTCCTATATAAATGATATACGTAGAAGACTTTCACCTTCAATGAAAGTTCAGAGCTCAGAAGTTACCAAGTGGAGCTCTCCCATGCCGGAAACAATGGTTTCCTTCGCTTCTGCGTTGTACTCTCTACGGAATGTAGGATCTTCCTTGGTGAAGCGAGTGAGAGCCTAAAAACTTCGTGTGAAAATACGTGGGTAATTTCATTGAATGAATCATCCACTCTACTTTCAGAAAAAAAAACAGCTCAAAAAATAAAGAAGCCAGTAAGTAGGACATAGAAATCAACGCAAACAAGGCTTGACTGAGCCAGTAGTTGATTCGTAGTTGTACCCACAGACGACCAACAATGCTTACTTCATTTCTTTGACAAGAATGAACATTTTGTGAATGACTGAAAAAATATATCTTTTCAAAATAACCTTGATAAAATTATCTCCGTCCTTTCTGTTGACTGGTTTGATAGACATGGATATGACTGGCTCCGGTATGTGCATAGATTCCTCAAGTTCATGGCGATTATGAGAAAAACCAAATTCACAGGAAAATGGGAAAAGCGAAAAAAAAANAAAAAAAAACTTACCAAGTGTGGCTGAACATTTTGATCGCTACTGAATGTCTCTCCTGAATGGCAATCTAGCCCAAACGTAGCACAAATGTCACCAGCATAAGCCGTATCGATCTCCTTGAAATAAGAGCAGGATCAGTGGGAAGTGTTGTAGGTGCAAGACATTATCAAATAAGAGTACATATACATATTATTGGATGAGTTTACAAAACCAACTAGAGGTATAGTAGAACAAAAAGCCCTATAGATACATCGGAATATAGGAATCCAAGGAAAATACAGAACTCTTAAGCGTTCAAGATGGGTTGAAAATATGAAGAGTTTCAGGGACGGTCTAAGAGTAAGAGTTGAGTCAAACGACCCAGTCAAACGTTTTTTAACAAACTCTTTTGGACATTTGTTATAGTTTTATACTTACTAGTTCACTATTGGTTTCTATCTAGAAACGCCTTCGATTACAAACTGGGAAGAGTTGTTTGTGATTAAATTTCAGAGCAGTAGAAACTATAGTTTAACTTATAACGAAACAATTTCTCCAAAATTCCGTACATCTCGAAGCGGTACTACATCAGAAGCGGAATTCCGTTCCTACCTCCATTTCGGCAGCATGCATCCGAACTAAACGCTGCACTCGAACTCGACGTCCATCTTTAGAAGCAAAAATAGTATCACCCTTATTGAGTTGACCTTGATACACACGGAAATAGGTCAGCTGACCATATTTTCCAGCCTGAACAGAGTAACGTTTATGGACGGCTAGGGAGAGAGTCTCAAAAATTCTGAGAAAAATAGCAAAGTTGAATGTATATATTAGCAAACCTCAAGCTTGAACGCCAACCCAACGAAAGGCTTCTCATTACTTCTTACAGGAGACAGAATGATCGACTTCTCTTCACTAAAAAGTAAAAACTAGGAAAAATACAGAAAGACGAACGTCGTTTGGTCTAAAAGATACCTTCCTTCCTTGACGGCTGCTCGATTCACTACTTCGCTTGGGTCAGGAAGATATCGTACGACAGAGTCAATCATTGTTTGAACACCTTTGTTTTTCAAAGCCGACCCACTTAGGACTGGAAGGAAAGTTCTCTGAAAGTTAGAGTTAAAATTAGGTCTTTGACATGGCACATATTATTAAGGAATAACCTTAATTACAGATCGTCGGATTCCTGCGTGAATCTGGTCCACGCTAGGATTTTGGTCATTCAAGAACAATTCTCCAATTTGGTCATCTCCATTCGCCAAATGCTCTGAATCAATTGAATTTACAAACAATTACTATTTCGAAGTGAGCATTTAGCTATAAAATAACAAAAAAGAACAAGTATAGCACTATCCAAATGCAGCACGCTCTTATAGCATAATGATTAGCAAGACGGGCTATGGCGCCTTTCATCCAAAATGATTTACACAAACCTATCATTTCCTGTCTGTAGTCCTTCACTTGTGCTCGCATGTCTTCAGGAATATCATCTACTCTAACGGTTAGTCCTTCGTCACCTTCATAATACAAAGCTCGCTCCTCTATTAAATCCACAACTCCTCGGAAACCAGAATCCTGCACAAAGAAGAGTGAAAGGTGTTTAGGTCTCGACAAAGAGCACTGAACGTTTCAATCGTACCTTCCCAATAGGGAGATGTATGAGAGCAGCGTTGTGCTTCAATTTATTGCGTAGACCCTCCAGAGCACGAAGAGGTGTTGCCCCAGTGCGATCCAGTTTATTTACGAAGCAGATGAAAGGCACATGATATCTGTATTCTTACATGATTTTTCGGTGATGAAGGAAATACGAGCTAAAAAAATCACCTGCTCAGTTGCCTATTGACTGTGAACGTCTGGGACTGTACGCCACCCACACCACAGAGGACAAGTACCGCTCCATCAAGAACACGCAAGGCACGTTCCACCTCGACGGTAAAGTCAACATGACCTAGAGTGTCCCTTTAAAAGTTAAACGAGTTTAAATGCAACAAATTCAATGAATGACGATATTGTGTGCTCAAATACCATAAGCGCCTCTTTCTCGGGTACGAACTCGACCTGTTCGAAATCCCTCCTACCATAGGCATCTCTAGGGGTCACTCTTACCGTGTGCGACCCTATAAACCTAACACGTCTGCGTTTAAGGACTCATTCCTCGTACGAGTAGTCAA
>UZAF01018462.1:15951-31281 GCA_900617895.1 Haemonchus placei | reverse complement strand
GTTCACAGATAACTGATTCAAGGTTGACTGATGAATATCAAACACTTTTTGAGTCACACACTCAGGTGTGGCCCGAAACACGACGACTCGTGAGTTTATTTAGTTTATGTTTATGCAAGGAGATTAGCAGTGTGTTCACTAAAGGTCAGGTGTATCGTAAATTAGCTACTTCGCTTGTTGAACTGTTGAATAATTGTTGTTCTCGGAGTGACAGTTTGAAGAAAAAGTCGTCACTTAACTGCATATTGCTGCTGTTACCGAGATTTTCAGAGCCACTGGCGCATAGCTTTTTTTTGAAGGATTTACCGCTATCATCCTTTTTTTGTCAGGCTTGTCTCTTTTTTGTTGTCTGAGATGCCCCTTTCCTCCTTCTCATTAGATTTCTCTCGCTTATAAGTTAACAAGTTTTAGACTTTCCATCCAAATACGAATGGAAGACATTTGTCATTCTAGGTGTCGACAAGTCGACGAGACCTCAAGTGATATATTTTTACGATTGAAACCGTTGATTTTTATTGATCTAAATGCATTGTAGTTACATTTTCGCCTTAACTCACGTCTCATGTAACTTTGTTGAAGATGTTTAGCTTGTGGGCGCCGATATGTTGTTAGATTTCTTGAGATAAGCTCGCCATGCAATGTAAAGGAAGGTGAGGAGAAGGGGCCAGGCAGCTCTTGCTTCAGAACTAATTGCTTGCTCACAAGTTAGGCTAGGAATAAAAATCCTACAAGCGCTTTCTCTCCTCTCAAGTTGCGGTGGCAGATTGTAAGTTGGTCCTCGTTGATCGCACGTCATAAAGCTGCGTTACAGAACTGTGTTCGGAGTCGAGGAAAAGTCCCGCGCGGCAGTGTGAACAGTGAGCGCTATAGCTGACCTTCGAGTACCAAGGAACTGAGCCTTCGATCCCTTCCAGGTGCATCGGCCGGGAATCAAACCCGGGCCGCCCGCGTGACAGGCGAGCATTTTGTCGCTGAACCCTCAGTTGCTCCGCACGGCAGAACAAGCGGTGGAGCTGATCAAAAAGCTAGCGACTCGCTTTGTTCTCAAGGACCGTTTTTTCTAGGCACAGGTGTGGAATACAATGGCCAACCCCGCTTTTCGGCGAGATTGGCTGAAGAAGAAACACAAGTTCGAGGTGCGAGTGGACAAAGCTCTCGAGTATGTTGCACAAAGCACGAGACGAGCGACTTTGAAGGAGCTCAGCAAAGGGAAAAGGAAAGCTAAAAGGACACTAAATAATTCGGTCCGAGAACGCAGTACACTTCACATCCTCCGCAAGGAAACGGCACTGGAGGCAGCAACGGCGAAGGAGATCAGAAATCTCAAAGAAAAGGTGAAGCATCAGGAGACGGAAAGTGCTAGTCTCAAAGAGATCATTCTGACAAAAGAGCGACAGGAGATGGAATAAATTGGTCCAAGCCAGGGAAGCGCTACCCTGGAACAAGTGCAGACGGAGATGGAAACTGGTCGAGATTACTTCGAGAAAATGATGTAGGAAGTACAAGGAGACGAGGAAATGACAAATAAGCAAGAAGAGGAACGCACCGACCTTCCAGCACAAATTGGAAATTGAGACTCTACTCAATACGAAACCACTGCTTTATGAAGAAGCGGATTCAATAGCCGAACAAGGTCCGACACCCATAAACTTTCTTCAGAACCAGTTCGAAGTACCATTTCCGTGGGGCAACATCGAAAAAGACGAGAACGAAGAACCGACGTATGTAACAGGTGAAGAGAGAGGTCTCATCAGAGCGAAAAAGCAGGCGATACCAGCCTTGCAAAGCTACTGCAACCATACAGAGAAATTCTAGCAGACCAGGCGCACACCCACATATACATAACGTCCTTGCGAGAGCAACATCAGCCAGAAGTTGGGAACCGAAAACGCTGTGAGCCATGAAAAGATGCTATCGTTCTGATAACCGGCCGTCGTCTCCCAGCCCTTTCAACTTTGCGGGGACGAGTGCTGCAGCACCCATGAATGACCATATCACACCGAAATTATGGAATTTCCACCACAAGTAGTCCTTAACGAACACCAGGTACGGTGAAAGTTCGCCAAGGATTCCACAAGGATCATCGAAACTGTTTGCCCTGCAGCACCATTTCGTAATCACTTTGACTGTAGCTTTTGCTGAGCATTCACCTTTAATCTGTAATGCTGGCACGCCGAAGCGATCCTAGCTACGGTCGCTACGATTTAATTCCTCTTAGCCGAATGTTACGTCTTCCTCTACATTCCACTCATTATAGGAAGTCCGGTGCGCATAGTGTCACGTTGGGGATAGCGCGGTAACCTTCACATCATGGTACCGTCTTCCGACATCTGGGCAAAATAAGGCGAAGAGGACACAGACGAAGACCAGCTGACTTGGTAGAACTTCTAGCAGTTGCTTTGCAGATCTTTTGTCGATATCACCATGGAGGAGGTTGTTAGCAAGTTGATACCTTCTCGCACACTTCTACAGTTGCGAAAACAGAGTAACATATGCAGAGTCTACTTCTCCGACGTTCTAGAGCTCAACAGTTCCGGGGAGAAAATTGCTCCAAGTTGGTCATAGGAAACGCTTCTATTCGCGAGCTCCGCACAGTGGAACACACTATCCTTACTATGTGAATCTGAAGTGATATCCTCCACACGGGATGCAAAATATCGCGTGATTATTAGTAAAAGATGTGCCCTCATGTGTTGATCAGAAATTCGCCATGATTAACGGGACAAGCCTTCTAGAGGAGCGCAAAAAGGAAACTCGTGCCCGGGATCACCATGCGTGTGGAGTCGTGGGGACGCTTCGGTTGCGGTTGCTTCAGTTAGAGTTCAAGATGCCCATCTTACCGCATCTCTGTCACTCCCACCTCTGCGGATACACACGAGATCTTTCCCTGCAATCGGTGGGGAGAGACGGCAAAGGTCAAGTTCACATATACGGATATAATACTTCAAGAGAAAACGAAGCCTTACACGGCTCATTTGATACCCAACGTCCCGCTCGTTTGGAACTAATTCACGCTAACATTGTGTTTAATGAAAACGGCTCTGACTCCTCTGCTGGACTTTCCATTTACCATTGATGACACTTCCACGGCACTGTGGAATCTTCACCCAACACCAACAATAATCTCCAGGCAGGCCTGCGGCGGAGAAATTGAATTGCATAATGATAAACAGGTGCCTCCGTTCTGCAGAAACACAAATGAATTGCAATTGCAAGGACCTCACCATTACGAATCAAGACTTACGACTTCGACTTCCTGTCGTATATTCCTGGGCCATCTTCAAAAGAATTGGAGAAGGACAAGTCCAAGCATTTATTTCTAGCATGACAACGGCAGAAATAATAATAATAACCATGCAAGATAATCTGAAGACCCGTATCCTCGTTGTAAGATCACATGCGCCATCGAGAATGTCCTTTCATCAGATTGCCACAAGCGAGCAAAATAGCAAAAGTGGTGTCGTATGTACCTCATCCAGACCAGTACAAGCTGAGGTTAATTGCGAAACATTAAGTTTTACAGTCGAATGCAACCAAAGCGGAAGAGCTCTATCGCTGCGAGAATACTCGAATATATCAAAGATGCAGAGTGTCCTGCAGAAAATCTGACCCTTTTTCGAAATGGTCGGCTGCTGAATTATCCTCATCCGGCATGGCGGACAAGTGGCTGAGAGGTGACACAAGTAGCGGAGCTGGTGGATTTCATTGGCCCGATTTTACACATATCCTGGTGTACTCCTCGTGTTGTACAAGACGCAGCAGTCTTTGCGCTACTGTTACTACTCCCGTTGACCTATATTTCGATGTCGAGTATTGAATACGAGTTACAAAATGGGCCATTAAAATCATTTTCGGTAATGGCCGGGTACCTTTCATATGTTCGTGGATAAAAGTCTGCGTTATTGCCTACGTGTGGCAAGTAACCCACAGTTCTTTTTTCGGGGCTCCTAGTCCTTGAAAAGGAAACTGTGGAGGTTACTTGGCTGCCAGCAACCGAGGAAATGGGAATATCTCATTGAGGAGATGATTGCAACGGTATTTCAGTGTAATAGTGCAAGCTTTGGGTCATGACAAAATCTTGGATGCTTCAATCAATCGATTAGGAGCAGTCCATCCGTTGACTGTTGAGGAATATTTTACGGTGAACAATTTAATATATACATGGGCAGACATTGAACCTATGACAAGACTAAGAGTGGAGTCAGCGAATAGACCACCATAGCTAGAATTGCCATTGAAGGGAGGGAGCCGCTGTCGAAGAATTAATCAGGATTGTAGCCACTCTCTAACTGCCCAGGACGATCCCCAACTTGGACCCTCTCCGCTGCCTGGGTGACGGAACTTCTCTCCGAGTTCCCACGGCAAGCGACAGTGGTCACGCGGCGGTTACCCTACCCTTCCACTGGAAATTCAAACCTTCCCCTTCATGGCTCGACCGCGCGCGATCGCTTTCGGAGAGAAGATACCGGACCCTAGGTGTCTTCTCCCCAAAAAGTAGCCTTAATCTTACACACTTTCACTTCCTACATAGATCTGAGTTGGGTATAACACAATCAGCAGTGCAGTACAGTTTGTTTCACACATTTCAGGAAGTCCGTGTTGACTTCTACGCCGATTCGTTCTTTCGCTAGCTTTACACAATGAGACCATGTTGGTGGTTGTTCAGTTGTATTGAAGAGCGATGTGAGCAAACACAACCGCATACGTGCCGTAAACGACAGCAATCATTGGCCTAGAATAACATAAAGCTCCTCTCCCCTGTACCCGACAATTAGGAATCTTTTATTCGTAATAATTGGGACAAGCGGGATCCTCCAATCAATTATGCCTCTGTCAGCGAAAAGCATTCTTTATGTTTCTGGAAAATGAACGAGTACGCAACATTTAGCTCCAATGTCCTTTTTAGTGAAAGGAATTGCGGCTGTCCGGTCGTGGGTTTCTTCTCGACATTGAAAACGAGCTTAGCCGGTGCGAGATAATTATTCTAGGTCCCCTGACCATTGCCCTATGACCACCCTCGAGGACATACTAGAAATGAACGTATGAACGTTTTGCAGTTGGTTATACTTCAAGTGCACGAATTCCGACTTCCCATCCTTCCATTCTTCCCAAGTTTCCAAATTCTTAACTCCCTTGTCATCCAATTACGGATTACTGTAGCAACCATCATTTTCTTGCAGGTACACTATGCTCCCTGTAGGAGGATCTTTGCAAACACAGAACTCGGCGTTTACACTGTTCACCGTCATGACTTTCTTCTGGGTTCTAAAGCATCCTAAACGGGTTGCGGGTTCACGGAATAGTCCCATCTGAAAAGCGCCGCAATTTGGGAACCCTTGTGCAGTAATGGATACTTTTCCCTTACTATCAGTGCTGCTTTCTAGAGCGAATTAGAAATCACCTGTTTTGGAACATTAGAGCCCCCCTTTTGACGAACGCTTGTTCCATCATGGGTTAGAGAGGTTAGGGAGAGGGTCTGAGCAGTTTCAGGGTCCGGTTAATGTTTCCTTCGCGTCATTTAGCCACGTCTCATCCATGACAATCTGGCCATAGCTCCCCTGCTAGCATAGTATTAGTTATTGCCAAATTTCGTAGTACACATAAATACATAGATAGAGGTAGTGTTCTAAGAATAACCAGGAGTTTTCACCAAGTAATAGCTTAAGAAAAAGGATTTTCGGATTTTGTTTACACGTTTCGGTCATGGCTACATCATCGCGATGGCTTGGCCTTTTAGCTTCATAGGCCCATTTCATACTCCATCCCCCGTCTCCAAGCCATTCTGAAGTGAACCTTCTAGTCAAGTGAAGTGAGTCAACGTCTGTAGGCGAGCAGGCCTGAAACATTGGGCTGCTTAATAGAGAGCAGCAGTTCAGAAGCGTCTTGAAATATTGCCAAGTAACGAATCGCGTGTTAGACCGGTGCAGCTGTCATGTTGTGTTTGACTCCAGGAGCGACCAAATAGGATTATGTTGGGACACCTTGGAGTCAACAGACCTGCGACGAAAGGAAGTTTAAGAAACATCCTTCGTGTCACGGATACATAACAGGTGTGGGATTATCACAGCGATAGAGAATTAGGTGATTCGACGCGGAAATGTTTACGCAGTGGCTAAAGGCGTTGTTCAGCTCTGGAATGAGAGTAGCCTTCAACTGGCACCAGGGTAATACCCACGGTACCGCTGATTTACGCAACTGGCTCTCGATCAGGTCAGGAGGATTCAATGGCTAATTAATTTGATGCAAGTAACCGTTACCATCTCTGGGTCTGGCGAATTTTCGCTTCTTTACCGCCCTTTATTTCACTGAACTGAGTAGCTGACTTGATGGGGAAATCCAGCGCCTAAAGTGAAAAGCCTAGAGTGAATCTAAATTTAGACAATAACCACGCTAAATAGAAGATCCATCTTACCCTAAAACTTCCATTTGATAAAGCTTCCAAGATCCTCTCAGTTGAGTTGAACCTTTTTTACAAGGGTTTTATCTGGCAGGTAGTGCGAATAGGTATATACAAAACCCTCCCTAATTGTTCTAGGAGACCAGAAAAAGAACATGGTTGTTATGTTTTCTTGTGCCATTTACTAATAATACTATCCTTCCAAATTATGTAGGACTATGATTACTGTCTAGCAAGAGTATAAGTTCGGAATGATCACCTTTATTCTTGCGCCGAGGTGGTGTAGTGGCAAGTGGTGCACCATCACATACGCATGGTCACGGGTTCGAATCCCGGACCGATATCCCCGCGCAGGCTGACCAAGACTTCCATCCCCATGGGGTCGCTCAATTGGAGCTGGACTTGCCTGAGAGGATAAGTGCACTGACGATACGTGGTCCTGAATTAAGCGAGAGTTTTTATGGTCCAGAATTCTTGGCTCTCGGACCCTAGTGATATGCCAGTAACATTCCTAAGTAGTTTATGATTAAAAATATTTTTGTGCCGTGCGAGGTTGTTAGGTGGAACAAATTGTTAATTCAACAGCCTAACAATTCGGCGTAGGCCAGGGTTCCACTGCTGAAGCCTATTTTATATCTATATCTTTAAATCTTCTTGTTAGGTTGAACCCTGGCCTTTGAAGAAGACGATAGGTTAGGTCCGACGACGGTCGAAACGTTAGGTAATTGAATCACTAAATTGTTCAAACCCGCGGTTTTCTTAATGAGTTGCTAAATTCCCGTTATTATTTCAATTGTTTGGTTACAGTCAAATATGGAAGACGGATCAATACAAACCACATATAGCAATTTTGGATATCTCTGTGGCTTTACCATAGGAGAATTGGTCAACACTGCCACTCCTTCACTCTTGTGAGAGGAACTTCACCAGAAAATTGAAAACGTCCTTTAAAGGAAGTAAAAAAGGTTTTGAGAGAGATCGCTTTCCAATGTTTACTAAAAAGCAGAATTCAGTTTTCCTTTTACTGCTCAATTATCTACAGGAATAGCGTTGTGTAGTCCCAGTGTCCCAAAACCGCTCCTGTCAAGATCCCTTCATCCTACCGCCTTCTTTGGAAGTTCCAACAGGATGGATAACGTCGACGGCTTTACTGAAACGTCTGAAGGACCCTGGATTCACCGAAACTTGACTCAGAAACCAAAACTGACGCTTTCAAATCTTTTCCATAGTTCAATCAAGGAGATATCTTGCGGCGTTTAGCGCGAGTTGCCTCGCAACCTTTGATTGGTTTTCAGTGATTCGACCACAAAGCAACCGGCTTCCGCCGTCTACCAAAATACCCCCCCCCCCCACCTCTTCAGAGACCACTACCGACCACTACCAAGCCTCTTACTCGTGTTCTTCCGTTACGCTCTCGTTCCGGTACTCTGCCACCAGGAATCGACAACACGGCGACGACTGAAATGTGTGACTAAGGGAGGATACGATGAGACGGCGGCGACTCCGATTATGTACCTAGGCGTAGTGGATGTGGTTGACCTGACCTGACCACCTTCTTACTCAAACAAACTTCCTTTACAGCTGCTGCATTCTCCAGCATGCTGGTCGCGTTTCTTGTTGCCGCATTCATAGGTGAGTCGTTTACATACACTTAAACGAAATTGGTTGCTGACACTCACCTGGCTG
Source organism: Haemonchus placei (assembly GCA_900617895.1). Taxonomy (NCBI): domain Eukaryota; kingdom Metazoa; phylum Nematoda; class Chromadorea; order Rhabditida; family Trichostrongylidae; genus Haemonchus; species Haemonchus placei. The sequence continues at coordinate 23,198 of UZAF01018462.1, read as the reverse complement.
ATATGAAAGGGCAGGGGGCGCCCAAGACAGCCAACGTCCACCTCTCTTGTACTTTAGAGTAGGTTTCTCATGTTTACATGACTCTTCATAAACATCCATATATACCGAAATAACGATAGATAGCATCCCTTCTCTCAGTTCCGTGCCCAAGAATCCAGTCAGTTGGATAGTCGGTAGGGAAGAATATACCACTAACGAGTGCTGTGGTCCTTTATAGGAAAAGATTCTAAGACCAAGTCGAACACTGGAAATCGTCAAGTGTTGGGCCTAGCTCTTCGGGAACAAGCTGAAATTTGGGGCACGGGATTCAAGCAGCTTGATAAACCTAGAACTTCTCATGGCTACCGTTATGCGTAGTGAAGTCATTCTCTCTGGTTCGTACCTCCGAAACGGAGCTGGCGAGGCTGGTCCCTGAGGTGACTTCTGGTCCATAGGGCTATTTCGGTCATAAGTATCATGCGGAACTCCATGTTTGTTGTCCAACGCAGTTTGTCTTGGCCGGAAAATCGCATCAGTTTGTGCCATGAATGTGGACTCTCTCCGAATGGCAATAAATCCTGATGTGAACTGATTTCACTTCAATTCGGTGAAGGTCCACCATGGAGCGTTCATTACTACCTTCTCACCATAGGAGAGATTAAAGTAATTATAACCCATGTAAATGAGAAACAGGTGAAACCACGAAAGACTTGGATTTTTGGGCCTTGGGAGCATCCACCACCTCAGCCTCTTACCCATTACGCTATTGCCACGTCCATTGTGGAGATAGATATATACCTTTACTCTAATGAACAAACTCGGCATGTGACTCGGAGAACTCATAGTAGAAGCTTTCTTTGACTCCAACTAGTAGAAATCGTCGTTGGCCTTCAGCTGCAATCTCGAAATACTTCGTAGTCCATTCTAATCACATGTAGCAGTCCTGTACAAGTACGGGACTGCTACTTGGTGACTGGAGTGGACTACGACATAACAACAAGTTTGGAATCCTCCCCTTCTCCACATTGGTATGAAGTCTCGATAAAGTTGTTCGGACGTGTCTTACTCCATAGCAACCATATGAAGTATTATCGAGTCTGAACAACTGAACAGCCAGGGAATGAGATTAATCTTTTCCACGGGCACCTGCTCCGTCATCCCTCTTCCGTTGAATTTGGTCTCCAAACAAATCCCATCCCTGTTCATCAGCACCCATTCATGAAAAGGGTGCTGAAGAATAGGGATGGGATTTGATCGGAGAAATCAAGAGATTCACGTACAAGGAATATGGAAGAACAGACAGACAACGTCTTTGATGGATCCTACAAATCATTCATTTTCATGGATTTTTCTGCATTTGAGCAGGATCACGGCTAAGATTTACCTACGAACAACACTTTATAGCCTTCCTTATACTGCATAGTAACCACCATGCTCTTCCTGTTATATATAGATTCCCAGTGACAGTCAGTTGTGCCGAGCATTGCACTTCGCCACGTAAGAGCTCGGGTAACGAACCTGCTCATTACTAGTATGGGTCAGGAGGTGCCAATGCGGCCGCCTTTTGTGAGATGGGTGGACTGCGCGATGAGTCAGCACTTTCACGTTATACCTGTAAAGACAAGACTTGTCCAGGTTGGTCACGACAGAACTGATGGATTTTGTAGCTAATGCAGTGATCTCCATCAGTTGTGTCGTGGCACTTCACCCTTACCCTGTAAAAACACGACCAGCCGAGGTCAGGTGTAGTCGCCATTTATGCCACGACCTAGTTTCGGCTAGGCGACCGCGATGGCACGTCACGACACATGTCACTCCTACTGCCTTCAAGTAGTTTGCCTGATCCATTCTATGCTTCCAAGTTCAGGTCAGCTATAGTACTAATTCGATTTTATTCCCTGTTTTCTCAGATCAGATTTCATGGACTACAAACTACACAATATCCTGCTTATCTAAAAAAACGTCTATCTTAGAAAAGCGCAGAGATTCTGCTCCGAAAGGCCACCACACTAAAGGCTTTCGGGATACTTAAGGGTGACTGTTCTGTGATAGCTATGAATTGCAGTACACGTGCCTACAACGACGGCTGAATGCGATCTCATCGAAGAAGCGATAACCTTACAGTGCATCTCCCCGTTGGTCGAATATGCGAATGCAGACCGATACGTCCTTCATCCTCCACTCAGCGAGATCGATCAGATGTGCCACCAGTTCAAAGAATACAAGAGATGTACCACTGGAATTCAACCAGATTGCAGGTAAACGCAAGAACTTTTCCCTGGGCGTCACGGTATTTTCTTCGATTTCAGGCGATCTCGAGCTCCTAACGTTGAACGTATGTACGAAGGAATGTGTGAGGAAAGCTTCCTGCGCCTTGTACGCGAAGAGTTGTTGTGTCTGACACAGCTGGAAAGGTATAGGTTTTTTGTTACTCAAAGGATAAAAGGATTGAGTTTCGGGGCGTTAATCAACCCGTCTGAGGGATGCACCCATGCACTCGGCTTCCCTTCAGAAACGTTGTGGCGTATTGAATGCGTATGTGGCCTATACAGAGAATTGCAGTGTCCAGACGATATAGAAGTCAGCGATCCTTCTAGACGAATCTGGTACCAACCATCCGACCTCGGAGGGATGGAAAGCTTGGTTGATCTAGACGGATATCAATCCGGGATTCGATCCGTGATCATGCACGTGTGGAATGCGCCACTTACAACCACACCACTTCCACCCTTTTCACTTGCTGGGCTCTATGAGGAACAGAGCGATTGGCGACCAAATTCACCAAGGAAGAGCTGGGAAATCAGCCTAGCAACTCATTTGGCCTACTAGTGTTATTTAAGATCTGCACAGCCAACTTTCCCTTTCCAGCAGACGCCGTCCCCAGTTGGAGTTTGCTGTTGACTAAAATAGTGACTCCTTCCAGTCCCAAGCTCACGGAGTTGTGGCAGAACATTTAACCCCACAAGGGATCTAACACCAACAATAAGAGGAATTTGAGCAGGGAGTAGAAGCGTTATTCTTCATTTCCTCTGCCCAGAAACTAGTTGGAGCTATGATATGATGGATCTGGGTGACCTACACGAGAAGTCTCGTACACGCTACGTGAGCGAGTACTTTGTCTCATTGAGCTACATCCGACTTCAACTAAATGTTCAGATATACATATGGAACTGCTTATTTCAGGGATACGAAACTACGAGAATGCTTTGTGAACAGGACGAACACCCTTCGAGATGAAGATCCCGGTATGTAATTGAGCTCTCTTTGAAAAAAAATCATTGTGCATCTCAAGCAAGATGGTATCAAATTGATTGGTCTTATCAGTTAGTTGTGATCGGAGCCAATCGATGAGCAAACAACACCTTTGAAAGCAAATATCATCAAATATGACCACATGTTTAGAAAGTGCTCAATTGAAATGCTATCTGTTTAGATGAGTGTTTCATCACGTAAACAATAAAATGTTTACGGGACTGAATAACTAGCGCGTACAGCAACGAGGGAGCAACAATTGAAACTTTTCAGGTCATCCCTCTGCTGGTAATCTCACCTATTCATCGTACGAATGTTTAATCACACAGACCTATATCGACTGCCTACTCGAAAGCAATTACAAGACGTGTAAGGAGGCTGTCAAGGTACTGCTTGCTACCTTCTTAGGAAAAGGCTCACACTCTGGTCAAAAATGTGAAAAGGACAAAAGTCTGGTATGCAAATCAGAGATACAGCTATGCGGAAGGTCTCCTACCTGTCGTGGTTCATGAGGATTGTCCAGTTTGATGGAGGGAAAGCACAAACGAGTTGAAACGCAGTCATAGCGGATGGGTTTGTGGATTTTTCCTCGAACTTGCTGCCCGCAGATGGCAAAGGAGTGGGTCGGGTGCCTAAAAGGCTAGATACTCTATTCCTTTTCGACCCCAACTGTACCAAAAAACGGTGAAGAAAACGATTGCTGTACCGAGAAGGGTTGAAGAAATGTTCTTGGTGAGAAGATTTCTGTCACTTGCTCCCAACCTTCTACCATGTATTGCGTCAAATACTCGATTTACTTGAGCTATCGGTGAGTAAGCGATGGATTATTTTGTGGGAACGACTCAAATAGGGTAATTCCCATGCTGTCCACATTCGAAACTACCCTTCTCTTGGAACCCTCAAACTGTTTGGGACCGAAAAAGTACCCCTTCCTCACACAAATATCGGTTTCTAAACCTTCTCACGAGCTTAGAGATCGTCCTTGAAGGTACATCATCAAGAACGGGTAGATTGGCAATGCGCAGCACTCCATTGCAGTCCACTTCCTACAGTAGCGTATAAGAAACTAAAAAAAATCGTATTCAAAGACTTTTTATTTGATCACGTAATCTAAAACTTCGCTAAGATAATGTATGATAGGCCGTTCATACTCCCCTTGATCAGCCTCAGATAGATTGGGCAAATATGTGCAGTGAATCCTGCAATATCGCAGTTGGCTTTACAAAAACTCCGTCAGAATCTTGTATGGCCACGGAAACCATATACTAATGAACCAATTGCAGCTCGAAATGGCAATGCTGTCGTTGCTGGCTTACCGCAATGGAAGTCACTGTGTGTTAAATACAGCCACTCCCAAGAAACGCCCAGAGCCAGGTAAGAACCTCCGAACGAAGTAAAACAATATGGCCTTGGAGCAGTTTATGACCGTTTTTACGGGTTCTGATAAGATCAAAAAACAAAGTTTCTGGACCCCTTCAACGCTATCTGAAGTCGTAATGGCGTCAAATCCGGTGGGCTTGTAGAAGGTGGGCTATTTGGTGTTTCTATTCTCCCACACAATCTCGGCATTTAATATCTGGGGATCGAACTCGAGAGGATAGACTACCAGAAGAACTGTCGATCCGGGGCTAGTTTTAGTGACCGGACGTGTGTGTAGCGCACCACATGGCCTTACTTCATTTTTACTTCTTCTCCTCGGAAATGGAGTAAATGTACCAATCTGACTTCTTTCAGAGAAACAACTAGAGCAGTGCGACAAACGAGGGAACTGCAAGTGTCGCCTAAGTGGATACTATTACGATAAGGAAAAGCGAAAGTGTATAGGTTGGTTGAAAGACTTCCCGTTGATCCAAAGCGGCGATCCGAGGCAGACCTCACAAATTCTCTAAGTAGCCACCTGATAAGTAGATCTCTCTGAATGCTTCAGGCAGGCGCCTTACTGTCCCAACTTGCCTCGCTTTCTCACATACAGTTTTCTCATACATGTATTCGTCTTTTTCCCTCCTGAATCTGATTCAATTCAGATGTTGACGAGTGCGTAACGGCTGAATCGGGTTGTTCACAAAAATGTGTCAATCATCCAGGAAGCTACGAATGCACCTGTGACCCTGGGTACTATCGTTTGGCCTCCAACAACAAGACTTGTATACGCAATGACAAAGGTGAGTTATTCTGCTTGAGTGTGGTATATTCTTCCCGAAAATCGCGTCGCTCTCGCCGCACCCGGTCGTGCGCAATCGCACACTATGAATAGAAGGGTTCGATTTCCGGTGGAGGACACGGAAGCCACCGCATAGCCACTGCCGCTGGGGGAGAAGTACCGCCACCCATTCCGCTACTGTGCCANCTGCTTAAAACAGCCTACAGGACTCTGGTAGAAGTAATAATCTGTGTCTGGGATTTGTCTGTAATCTGTAACCTGAGATTTACTCCTATCTAATCTAAAAAAGCAAAGTCTACCCAAAGTAAAATATGACGTGCTTCTTTAGACCCTATGTGGCTGTTCTTTGCACATGGTCAATCCATCTGGAACATTTCACTCAGTGGAGGCTCTTTCGAACTTCAAAAGGCTGGCTTGCAGAAAACAGCAGTGCTCGATGTCGATATAATGGTGAGGGTAACAATTTTTATTTATGATTGCATATATGCAAACTGATAGCATTGTGATATGCTGATGGTGTCTTGAGAGAAGTAGCCCTATCCAGCATCTACAAAGCATGTAGGAAATTGAGTGGATTCTAGAGGAACCCCATTTTAAAACAGGTCAAGCGACATTCAGCACAAATAACTCACCGTTGGGAACCAAAAAACTTGAATGTAATCTCAAGTGGCACACCAATCAAGGAATAGAGATGGTCTTCTATTCCGTATTTGGTATACTTTCATGGTTAAAAACATGTTCCTACCAACGTAAGCTAACACGTCCAATAGGAGGCGGAGCTCCGGGCGGAGGCGTTGCTGACGCTTCAGACGACATTTTTTCAGACTATTTTCGCAATAAGAACGTTACGTATTACGATGACAAAACTTCCTTTCGGAAGTTGCACGTCTTTACAATTGCCTCGGGTCAAAAGTATGTAAATCGTAAACCCTGAGGGAAAGGAGAAATGCAGCAGAAAATTCATGCCACATAATTTGGTCCTCTTTTTGATCTAGTGCAATCGTCAGAGTCTTTCTTCCGTAATCATTCCTTATTTTACTTATTTTGACTCCTTTGCGCTTCACCAAAGTAATGAAAAAAACAAGAATTCCTGATGACTTGGGTCTTGTGGAAAGTGCTATTTCAGGAACGTCGCATTTTCTACGCGGATGTTGGATCGAATTCGATTGAACGGCTAGACTTAGACGGTACATTCCCTCAGACCGTCCAGAAGTACGACGTTGATGGTCTTGAAGGAATCGCTGTCGATTGGATTGGACGCAATCTTTACAGTCTGAGGAAGTTTGTGTTATCGAAATTATGGATTATAACTTTTCATTCTTCATTTTTCATTCTTCTGCTAGTCGAAGTTACAAATTTCGCATTTTTGAATAATAACAAATATTGGACCGATGTAGCTAAAGAAATTGGATCCGTGCTAGTCGGGAATTTAGTTACTCTTAGTAGATGGCTTCCTCGAGTGAGCCAATAGGTCTATTTATGTACAAAAAGCCTTTTTGCAGAGCAGATGTCATTGTACAGACGCTTACTGGAAAATATCGGCGAGCGCTGTATAAAGGAGTGATGAGACTACCGAGAGCAATTGCGGTTCATCCAGCAAGAGGGTAAGTTCAGCAACAAAAAGGTTCTCAAAAGAATCAGCACCTAATACCCGACTTGTGATGGCGATGTCACATTGCTGGCGATAAAAGCACTTATTTTAAAAAGACCTCTCTTATATCCGACATTCACACAAACAAGAGGTTCCTTTTCATCTGAACGAGTTGGTCTGCTGATTGAGCAGTCATACTTGTCTTCATGCTCAGGTTTCAGGAAGGGGGAAGTGTGTGTGTATGGGAGAAATGGGGGAGGAGGG
>UZAF01018462.1:0-15271 GCA_900617895.1 Haemonchus placei | reverse complement strand
CCTCACCTTAGTTTGTCCTCCTGGGACCCAAGACTTTGAGTTCTCCTAAAACATCACTGATTCAGGGGTTTACTACGAGCAGACAAATTGTCAGGAGACAACGTGACTGTCGTAGCTCAGACTGCTTTGTTGCCTTATGGACTGAAGATTTTCCATCCGTCCGTGCAACCACACTGTAAGTTGCCTTTGTCCGAGAATTCAAATTTTGCAGGAGTCCGAACTAAGCTAATCAGCTCATTTATTGCGTTGTGGACCCATACCTAAGCAGAAACCCTCTGAAACAAGAATAATGCCACTTATAATGAACTTATTTCAGTCCCTTCTCTATGCGATACGCTTGGATGTAGTCAACTTTGCCTTCTTGGCCCTAATCGAACAGCTAAATGTGGATGTGGAGAAGGTTACGAATTGCACAAAAATGGAAAAAACTGCACCAGCAACTGCGATTCGAATCATATCGAGTGCGGTGGAACAGAAGCCAAGTAAGTTTTGTTCATCGATTCTCAGTAGAGGGTAAGAAATTAGTAGTCGAACAGCCCTACCAGGGACATAGGGATGATGGACAGCAAAGCGTTCTTACATATCGAATGTATTATTATGTTCTAAGTAACATAGTGACCACATGACTCCAGTGGAATAGGAGGGGGAGGTACTGATGGCGGAACTTCTCCCCGATCCCACGGCAAGCGGCAGTGGTCACGTGGCGGCTACCCTATTCTTCCACTGAAAATTCAAACCTTCTCCTCATAGCGCGCGGCCGGCCGCGATCGCGTGCGGCGAGCGCGACGTCGCTTTCGGGGAGAAGACACTGGACCCAGAATGCGAATTGACTACTTTTCCCTCCAGCAGAAGCAGTTCACGATGAGATCTCCGCCCACAAGCAAAGGGATGAGAAAATGCGTATGGGTAAGACCTTACCCATACGCATTTTCTCTTTTACCAGACATGTTTTCAGAAATTCACCTAAAGTGGGAGGAATGCCTCAAACTTCCACTATTACTTTGTTTCAGACTGGCCCCGTAGTTTTCATTTTTTTTCTAAATTTGAAACATGGGATATAGTAGAATCGTCACACTCCGCGAGAGATCTGTACCATCACTGTACATCCTGAAGCTCACGCAAACATTTCCCTGTGTAAACACGGTCGCTGTTGCCTCGACTTAGCTCGCTGGTACCTTATTTACCAAGTTCAACTTACCCATGTATGTCTTGGTCGGGAGTGAGGGAAATATTACCAAGTGGTATGCTGCGCTTGCCTCAGCAGCTGCGTGTCGCAGAATTTCAACGGTTGATTGGAGCGTACAATGTATGAGGCAAATTTGATTATTCCGGCATAATTTCAATGTGTAATCTGGTCTTTGGGGCTTAACACCACGAAACCCCTACCGAAGATCCGCCAGGGGTCAGAGGTTCGTCTCGTGCGGCGCGTCCGTGGGAATTGCGGCGAAAACTGTCATCCCTTGATCGATCACTTTTTTCGCAATGAACGGGGCTGACGATAAGGAAGGGCTGTACTCACTTGCTTCAGATGCGTTTCGATGCTATATCTCTGTGACGGCATCTCTCACTGTCAAAGCCATGCCGACGAAACCAACTGCCGTGAGTTTCCCCCGTATAGCAACGACTCCTCTCCTACGATTTCTCCCGAACGGTTACTCTGGGAAGACTTCCTTACTCCCTCTTCTCATCTGGAATTGTCCCGCATGTCGTTAATCTTATTTGTTTTTCAACTAACATTCCCTTCGTTAACATGTGTAGCATCAGAATTTGTTGACCTTTTTCTTGCTAATCTCTCATTTCGCTGACAGCACGAATTTCCATTAGGTCATTTAATTTATCCCTGGATCCAGACCGAACCTGGACAAATTCACTGTTGCGATAGTCCCAACAAACCTCTGAAATGCCCACTGTCCTTTCAGCACCTCGTATCTGCCTTCCGGGACAATTCCAGTGCCACGACAATAAGAAATGTGTAGCTCCGGGAGGTCTGTGCGACGGAGTTGAGGACTGCTGGGATGCGTCCGACGAGAAATACTGTTCGGCCTCATTTCGTGGTAACAGCCCAAATCATCAAATGAATGAAATGGTTGCCTAAGGAAGGCATTTGAAGCAGCTAATGATTATGGTATTCGTTTTTGGGCATATACAATATTGTCGACTTTTCAAGTTATATAATGATTTTGATCTCATTATTGTGTCGTTGTTGGAGCTGATAANCTCGAATCCCGGATCGATATCCGCCTAGACCATCCCAGCCTCCCATCCCTCGTGGGTCAGCTAATTGGTAGACTCGTTTGGGACTATGAAAGCACTAACTTGTACATCGGCTGGCCACCGCAAGTCATTGTATAGGCCAAATACGCATTCAATACGCCACTACGATTCTGAATGGAAGTCGAATGCGTGGGCGCATCTTCCAGACGGGAATGATTAACGCCACAAGACTTTATCAAGACTTTTAATCGGAAATTGACATTTCGTCTTGCCAGCAGTTTGTGACAAGCAAGCAGACAGACAATGTGTATCAAACCTTTTGACCCTTCTTCTGCCTTAGAAGAGGCATTGTGAAAGTCTACACTGAAGAGAGCGTCATTGTAAAATGGCGATATGTACTTCCTGTGCACGAAGGTTCCATTGGGAGCGTTTATAGAAGATCTGATGATAGAAGCCAGAATTATCATGAATGACGTCATAGGACTGACCGAGACAAGGAAGACGAGAAGGCTTCGTTCGCTTCACACCGCTTTCGAGATTGGAAAAAAGCTATTTCTTGGAGCATGCGCCAGCGAAGACGTCAGCGGTGTAAGTATTCCCGTCAAGATGCACTTGGCCATGAACTCCGTACAAATGCTTGACAACGCGAATCGAAGTATGCGATTGAGAAAATGGGCTCAATTCACGCTCATACAATCTTCGTTGCCTAACCACCGACATCAAGTTACGAAGAAGAGGAGCTAGGAGCATTTCATATGGACCTGAAAAGCATCTGCAGAAAGGACCATACCTTCTTTAAGATTATCGCCGATGATTTCAGCGCCACGATTGGCCCTAGAAGAACAGCTGAAGAGCTCCATCTGGGACTCACAGAAGAGAATGGAAATGAGTGAGCAGGGTAAAAGGCTGTCCAGGTTTATCATGTAGACGCAAACCACCCATAATGAGTCGTAGTTCCAGGAGCCCAATCATTTGCGATGGACATGGGAGTCACCTGATTCCCAGTTCCATAATTTAAGGATTACATCATCGAAAGTTTTGCATGACCGATGTCGCTGTTGATCCGAAGTTCTACACAGGACCGGACCATCGTCTTTTCCAGATTCTGTTTTCAATGCATGAAAAAGTATTACTATGTTCACTAAACGAAGTCCCAAGGCTTTCATCAGTCTAGGCACCTTCGTTTCCCTTGCGAGTTTCTGGGAAGACCTGAGACTCGAAATGACACGCCAGCATGGAATCGCGCGAGCTACAGGCAAACACAAACTAACGTACGAACTTGCGGAGCTATGCAGAGGAGCGATAAAGGAAGACCTGAAAGAGAGAAGACCAGCAATTCTGACCAAGCCGCCAGAACTGGGAAACGCTTTCACGATGCCCGCCAGAGGCTCGCCATTCTCATGACTGTGACTTTCCGCCCTGACGGAACACTCAATGCACCTAGGAGGGCAGTAGAAGGGGTCACCTACGGTTTCTATTCTGATTTCATCACATTACGTCAGCCACGTCTACCTGCCTGTATGCAATCTTCAGCAAAATAAATATGTCGTTTTTTCAATTCTCTCTTTAAAAATTCGTTATGAAATCACGTCTATAAAAATTTTATGCCTCCGGTCTCGATAAGATTTGTCCAGAACGTATGAAGGACCTCCCATCAGTTATGGTCAAAACCCTGGCTAGGCTACTCACGCGGAATGCAAAAATGTCCACGTAGTGGAAAGCTAGCACTTGCAAAATGCCCATGTAGTGGAATTGCTGGCCCATAAGAAAGGAGAAATGGATTCTCTATCACGCGTGTGCAGAAGAAAATCCGTAATCCCGAGCTCCGTCAACGAACAAAGACCAGGGATGGCGTCGCTTATGCCAAGGATTCGAAGATCAGGTGGGCTGGACAGCTTTGCGATATCGTAAAGACCATTGGGCCAGGGCGGCTGGAGACTGGATCGCTCAGGACGTCAAACGAGCACCAAGACGCTTGTCAGCGCACTAATTCCTTACTCGTGTCCCTCGAGCGATGACGATCCACTGGACAGTGCTGACTCGCGACAGGGATGAGTGGAGACGATACTGGCTCCCGCTCGAGGAAATAGAAGTTCAACGGGAAGGCAGACGATGTGCAGGTGATAGGTGACAATAAAGGGTCTCCTGACGATTTTAGCAACTATCGCACAATCTGCCTCTGACTGATACAGTATCTAGAAACTTTTCGCACGAGCCATTCTTCACAGAATTGACAGAATATTAGATGACTGCAAAAGAAATACAACATCGCCCACTATCGCGCAAACTCATTATCGATGGCTCATGTTACGGGCTGATCACAACTTAAAGAAAGCTACTAAGCATTCCATGGAAATATATAAATTGAGACCAGTAGTGACGCCCGGCTAACGTCGTGTTTCCCCCCTTCTTATGAAAGAGTTGTAGTAATCGGCAAACCACCCTCTCCTTTGGGAATAAATGTTAATTTTTGGAACACGAAACTTGACAGACGGTTAGGGCATGCAGTTGATTCAAAATATGCCGATACTTATGCCTATGATTAGAGGTCTCGATCTGTTGCTGTTCATCTCAAAAATAATGACCCATTGATGATTAAACTGGTTCGAATTAAATATTTTCACTAACGCCACGCCCCTTGTGGGCGGAGTCTAGTCCTGTCTCCCATCATTAGTGCTCTACTTTCTGCCTACTTTCATTCAATTTCGAAGACTGATTGCTGTATTATATTAATTTCATGTGTTTGGGGACTTGCTTTAGTTGATCAGCACAACTCTTCAATTCAATTTGACCTAACTGTTTTAAAATAAGTCCTGGTCACCTATATCTCCAAGCATGCAATCCTTCATTGGAAACTACTAGCGCTGTATTGCTCTGCAGCCGTGAAGCTAGGACAGTTAACACAGGGTTACTCTTTATTCTAGCTGCTAGCAGAAGCTAGTAGCTAGAATAAAGAGTAACCCTGTGTTAATTCCTTGATATGCCAACATTGTGTTATGTGTGCCCCCCTCCCCGTTCATCACTATACCGCACTGATTTCATAAAGGTAAAGCCAGGATACACTATTTGATTGCAATTCAGACGCGCAGCGCATTTTCCACCTATTATAAACCTAATATACGGTGCTAGTTTTACGGCTGCAGAGCAAAACGAGGTAAGCAAACCGGACACCCCTGTCTGCTTGCTGAGTGTACGTGTACGTCGTCGGCAGTTTTCAATCCTATTGTATTGAATTTTTGTATGAAATAGGTTAGTATTTCAGATTTCGAGGTTTTCCATTCATTACCAGGTAGATATGGTTCACAGTCCCAGTACCTCATTAACAAGAACTTCATTAGCAAATACCCTCATCTGTTCCCCATAGGTGTTCGGGAAAAGTCCCCCACAGGTGACTGGGTACTATATGTACCTGGTAATGAATGGAAAACCTCGAAACCTGAACTACTAACCTATCTCATACAAAAACTCAATACAATAGGATTGAAAACTGTACACTCAGCAAGCGGACAAGGGTGTCCGGTGTGCTTACCCCGAGCAAAACAGCGCTAGTTCCAAGGACTACATGCTTGCAGATATAGGTAACCAGGGTCTTTTCTAGAATAATTAGATGAAATTAAATTGAAGAGTTGAACTGATCAACTGAAGCAAGTCCTCAAACACATTGAATCAGCACAACAGTAGTCCTCCAAACTGAATAAAAGTAAGCGTAGAGCCACAGTAATTGCTGTTATTACACAAGTTATGACTGCTACTGGGGTGTAAATAAGTAGCACCGCAATGGCTGCTTTCATAGTTCACGATTTGGCCCGTGACCGGTCGCGCGACCAATCGAGCGACCGATCGAGCAACCAGTCGGGCGACCAATCGAGCGACCGATCGAGCAACCAATCGAGCGATCGATGGCGCGACCGGTCGAGTGACCGGTCGTGCGACCGATCGAACGACCGATCGCGGGCCAAATGGGCTATGAAAGCAGCCAATCCGCTCTGTTCTGTCACTCGTTTCCTTGTTCTTTCCTCGCATCAGTTACAGACATTTTGTGCAGCTTGTGTTTTTAAATGAGTCCCGAAATCATTGAAATTTTCAGCTTCCTTCACATTTCTTCTGTCAGAAACACTTATTGGAATGGCGCCCATAAGGCTGGAATCTGTAAAGCAGTATATGCGTGAGTTGTTTGAGTCTATTTCTTACAATAGTAATTCACTATTTTATTGTCGATAATGAGAATAGAATTTAGGCGACTGAATGTTCAAGCAAGTAAGTAATTTGATTTTGAAATCGATTCCCATTAAGTGAAACCCATTGGGATGCATACACTCCTGTAGATGAGTCCTGAGAATTTGTGTGGAATAATTTGTACTCTAGTTCTTGTTTTCACACTGAGGATTACATTTCGATGTGTGGGTGCACTCTAGTTTTTGGCCCAATACAGCACGGAGATAGGTATTGGAACTACTGCATTGCAGAAGTCTCACCCAAAGTAATTCCGATCATTGCTAGGCATGAAAACTCCAATATTATTATGCTGAATGATCATGAATCTTGAAAATTTTGCTTTACGTGCTTTGCCATTTTATCTCTAAAGGTGTATATGTGCAGTAAATAGAGTGCAGGGCTCATTTTGAAAACGGAGTTCATCGTCGTCGAAGGCTTTTTTTCCTCCATACGTGAGGCAACTTGCAAATACAACAAGTACAAAGACACGCAGCATATGGATACTTTTCGATTTCCAGATACTATGCGCTCGCGTCTAATAGAGTTGGTGCAGAAGGAGAAGTGTCTCTGGGATCAAAGGAATGAAGAATATAAAATGCAAGGTCCAAGAGAAGACGCATGGGGAAGGATAGCAAGTTTGATGAGAGATGAAGGACATAATGTAACCGGTGGGTTTCGTTCACTCGTTGGTCATAACATGAGATAATCTCGTGTTTGAAGCTTCAGTGAGTGAATTGAAAGCGACATGGAAGGGAATGCGTGACATCTGGAGAAGGCTGAGAACGAGTAAGACTGGATCGAGGACGTCATGGCCTTTTTTTAAAGCACTCGAATTTCTGGAACAAAATGAACTCACTGACAATGAGTAGTCTTTATTATTTATGGTTCCTAGCTATGTGCAAGGATGCAATTATTTTGTTTAGGGAGACTGCTAGCCGTAACTACTCGATGCATAACACGTCTTCCGTACCGCAGGAGCGTGAGGAAAGTAGTTACGGTACGCGAATTTTGTTCCCATATCAGGAAGAGCTCCCTCTGATCACACGCTCCATTCACAGAAAGAGCAGGGTTCATAAAAGAGGAAATAGGCGACATTGATCTGGTCGGTACGAGTATGCAGGAGAACGTAAATACAGAAGACAAGTACGAACATTTTGGTAAGCATGCTTGTTTATAGTTATATCTGTTCCGGAGACGACAGATAATTTTTCAGGAAAATTGGTCACTTCTGTGCTTCGTGATTACGACAAAAATGTGAATGAGGAGTTCGCCATGAATAAAATGGAAGCCATATTCTCTGTTATAATGTCAAGGGATTGGTATGGTAGACGGTTAACAAGACCACTATCGATCTAGAGACGCTCCTCAACAATGCGCTTCTTCGTCAAGTAGGTAAGCTGGGCTGTCTTCTGTCTTGCTTTTGTGGTGTAGGCCACTCTCGCAAGCACTCTGAGGTTATAAGATCATTTAACTTTCAAAAGAGGTAGAGTCAGGGAAAACGGTTGTTATAAAAACATTTCTACTACTTTCTGTGTTCTATTAAAAAGCAAAGGAGGCTTGTAGTACTGGTGGCGAAAGTAAATATTGCACCTTACTTACTACGATTGATTGAAACTAACAATAATTCGCCTTTGATTATATGCTCAGCTCATAATGGAATTTGTGAGCAGGAAGCCTTTAACCACGTAAGTAGAAGGAAGTACGGTGGAAAGACCACCCTTCTGAAAACGTCAATGAGCGTCACAACGTGCAAATGATTTTGGTCAAGTGCTGTGGACAAGTGATACCATAACTGACTTTTGCCCTTGCCATTTTAGTGCACTTTCTCTCTTTTCTCTCCGAAACTGAAAATTTGCAGTGGATTGATGCCCCTCAACATAGAGCTTTTAATCATCAAAACTTAACTCTAAAGGTGATGAAAGAAACAATCTATAACAATTGTTGAGAGTTCTCCAGAAAGAGGGGGAGGGGGCTAGAAGGGGAAGCTGGGAGGGTTGGCTTTCAATGTGTCTTTCCGAGGTAACGGTATTCTTTATGGGACATATTCAGAATGCTATTGTACAGAACGAAGCCGATCACTTCAGCACAGTAACGAGAATTGTTCGTTTTATTATGTTTTTTCTTCGTTTTATTCAATTGAATCAGGTGTTAGAATCATTCGTTCATATTTCAGATGTCATGTTGCAAAAATAAATGGTGGAACGAACAGTGATTGCCCGCACGAGACGTGCGACAGATCAAATGGGGCGCTACATCTCTATGAGACTGATGCATGTTCTCACCTGGTACAAACATCGTGAATAAGCTGAAAAGGTTTGCGTGCTGAGGGCGTACAACTCAGGAGAACAATTGATCATCTCCCCGCGGTGAGACATCGATTCATTCCAGATGTTTCTTAAGAATTATCTCATGTACTCATTTCTACACTTCATTTCTCATTAAGAGATTTGGTCGTGGTCCTTGCTCGTATCATCTTTTCAGAATATCTCATGTATGTATATATGTTATACGTGTTTATGTATACGTAAAACTACATTTATAAAGTGTGAATCACCACCGTCCAAACAAACCAAATTAAGAAAGCAACACGAAGCGATTGTCTCAGTGTTCTCTAGTGGAGGATGTTCCTGAAAATCCGACCAATGTTTGCTTTTTCATCAAATTCTCGGCTGATGTGAGTCGGACGCGAGACGTTTTAACTGCTGAAAAGTTCCTCGACGATTTTAAACGAGCGACTATAAGAACAAAACAAAGGTTTACACTCGGGACGTTTTCGTAAGCGACACCAAGAAGTCTCTTCTCGAAACTCGTACAAGCCTTCCAGGCTCCTGATTTAAGAGTAAGTAGCGGCTCGATACAGTAGTTTCCCATATAGGATTGAGGTGAATGCTGTGGGCGCACAACTAGTCTAGTGAACCCTTTGGCGATCATGGCACCCGCCGGTGAGTGCCGCTATGACTGGCGCATGGGACCATGGCAGCCAATGTTGGGTGCCACCATGTTTTTTCCTTTATTTGCGTATTTGAAACTTATTCAATATTTTCATATTTATTAAGAAACTTCATGGTATTTATACTCACTAAGGTCCACGTGAATGTTTTAAAGGAGCTTATTTACTACAAACATATATAGTCAATGGAGTAGTACTGAAAGGTCTAGATACCTTGGCAAGATTTGTGTGTGTCCTGGAAGCATTGCAGGCAGTACTTAGAATACCTGATTTGCGCTTATGTGACCGCGCGGTCGATCTCTTCATCCTCAAGCTCCTTGGATGTATTCGAATTCCTACTGCTTACACTATTACCAAAATCCTAACCTATATTGCTTCCAAACCCGAAGTGCTGTACTAAGCCTCAGTTTTATATAAGGTAAAATAAGATCTGATGCTTCTGTTATGCGGAATTATTGCTAACTCATCAGGCCAGAGATAGGATTTTTTCCTGCGACCATGTCACTCACCGGTGGGTGACAGTCGTGCACGAAAGGAAGGGGGCGTCACGTCGAAATCGGCATTGTCGTCAAAGGGTTAATCACCAACGCAATGTTTTTTATAAGTACCTCTTGATACGATACCGAAGGCCTATCGGTCCCTCGAAGGTTGAATGGCCTTCAAAGATCGCGTCGTTGAGACGGTACTCGCCGTTTGTCCCATATGAGAAGTTCTTCGCTTCCTCTATTACTCCTTATTAAAGGTACGTCGGGAGAGTATCACTGTATAGCTTAAATTTTCCTTCATCCCCGTTCAGTGTTCGCAGTGGGCTTTGCAATGTTCGACAAGCTACATTGAAGTTATCTTTGAGGTTCTTGACTTTATTGGTGAATGGAAATCCAGCAGCGATGGTTCCATTTTTGATAAAAATGGTTTTTTCTGTAGTCTTCCATAAATTTGGCGATGGCTGCTTCATCTGTGCCACTTTTCGTACAAGTGATGGCTTCGCGGCAACTTCTTGGGTTTCCCTGAGCTCGCGGAAGACGTTCGATTTCGTTCATAAAGATATGTGCGATGCTTGCAGATCGGTCGTAATGTTTTTTGAGAATGATGGGGTAATGTATTCTCCCCCATTACCGAGATGCTGCTAATGAACTTTACTTGGTCGCTCAAGTCGTCATCGCTGTAAATGAGCGACTCGAAGGCTGACCAAAAGGTGCTGAACTCCCTATAATTTCCTGAGAAGGTAGGGACTTCAAGTAGTGGGTGTCGTATTCGAATGTTGCGTTCTTGCGGCGTTGCACCAGTGGACCTTTCTTGACAGCTGGTGTAAAAAGCAAAAGAGTCTTGTAGTACTGGTGGCAAAAGTAAACATTGCACCTTACTTAGTCCTCTACCCAGTCCTTTACCTTCAGAGCGTGTTACTCAATCACTTCCCTTTCTTCACACTGGCGTAGACTCCACAGATCCGATTATGGTCAAGTCTTTATCCGGAGAAGATTCCGAGCGATATGTGGCTCTGTTCACCTGCTTGGTTGGTCACGCGACTTGTTCACTTAAAAGTAGCTATGGTTTTATCAGCGAAAAGCTTCATCTTCACACCCACGCGATTTATCGCTTGAAGAGGAGTTCCATTGAAAAAACTGAGCGGCAATGGCACAAGCCTCAAGCTGACCGAATCTCTTCTATCTCAAGATGGGAACCTCGAGAAAGACAGCCGCTTGCCTCTGCCTCTTGCCTCGAACATCGGATAGCATGAAACTTCATTCCACCTTCATCACCCTGGATGGGTGGCCTATTGCAAAGAATTTTCGGCGAGATCGAAGAGAGAGATGGAAAAGACAATAGGCCAAAAGTTAACAGGCGATCTTCTTCACACTACACTCTATGAAGTGGAAAGCATTGTCACTCGTGGCCAATCACAACTATTGGAGATCAAGGTTTGCCATGCGAAGCCTTGCGGCCGATTGACTTCATATATAATGATGTAAGACATGTAACTACCCAGTTTCCTTCAGAGGATCACGACAACAATCCAGATGTTCAACCTCTTCCTGAACTCCCTTCCCAAAAGGCGGCAAAGCCAGCTATATCAGCGACCGAAAGCTCAGAAGTTTTGGAGCATATGGAGGATCAAAAACCTCATGGAATTACGCGATCGTTACAATGTAGTCGGATCAAAAACAAGATCTTCAGAACAGTAACCTCGCATCGGCGACGTGGGCAATGGCAGTGATAACTGGCCTAGTTAAAAGCAGAGATGGAGAAGTTTGAAGCGACGTGCTTCAAACATCAACAGGAGTAGCTGTTCAGCAGCCATTCAATCGACTTATTCCTTTGGGAATACGCTCTTCTATTCATTTTACACAAGACCGGAACAACGAATCTTCAACACCAAGAACAGGAGCTACTAATTCAAGAAAACCATCTTCGCCATCGAAGAAAACAGCTCTTATAAGACATCAGCTATCAAGAGCTGCGAAGGACGAAGCTTCTTATAAAGCCAGGTCAAGCTCTATCGGATCAATCAAATCGGCATCATACACACTCTTCATGAGCGTCATATGCATACTTACGCTGGCTAGTTCACGGTCTTCAGCCACCGTATCACACTGGAATAAAGGTGCGATAATAAATACAACGCTGTCCACTTAAGCAGAACTCTGCGTGAACTACATAGAATGCGTAACGACTCCTGCTGAAGCCAACATCACGGAAGCAGTGTTACCATCCAAGTATCTCGTCATTCAACAAACTATTCAATGGCGTACAATCGATGGATCTGAGCAGTACAGGGAGACCATTGTCTGTCCTACAGGAGATGTATGCGAGAAGATAAACTGCATAATGTGCACGAAATTTTTCAGAAATCCTCACTGTGCGCCACAAGTGATGATAGCAATTCTTGCGATATGCCTTGCACTCGTCTTAGGCCCAATATCAGTGCTATACTGTATAGCATTCCGACAGGTGCTCTCCAAACGACACCGGAGAAAATACAAGAAGACCAGCATCTCACCTGAAAAGTCAGAGGAGAACATAACAGTGACAAGCTTGTCTGGGCTACCAACGAGGTCAGGATGATCAACTTCACCATAGTGAAGGCATATATGGTTTCCAGTGTACAATCGTGTCAATACACGCATATACTCACAGCCAACAACATGGTTTCCAGATCAACCAACATAACCGATTGTCGAGAAATACTACAAAGCACCATAACGCTGAGTGGAAGCAGACCCCGGGCTTGCTTTCGTCTTCCAAACCAGAATCGAACAATCGGGAGCATGGAAATACGGTTGCAACACGTAATCCTAACCCATTGGCATCTTTCTTAGTCCACGATTTTGCGAGCGACCAGTCGCGCGACTGGTCGCGGACCCATCTCGCGAGCGACTGGCGACCAGTCGCGCCGCGTGCTGCACATGGTGCAGCACGCCCCTATGCCTATGCGCGGCCGCGTTTTCTTCCAAAATCATCCTAGAATTCGAATAAAGTTCGAACAGCCCATACTTTGTGATTCGCTCAAACAACCGCTCCGTGTGGCTGCGTGCTGCACACCGTGAACCACGTCGCCGCGTCGATTATGAAGAAAACCCGAGCACATGTGGCAGCTAGCGCAAAACACTGCGGTACGCAATGGTTAACTGTAATTCAGTAGCACTCTTTTGTACGAGAGACGTCAACATTGCCACAGAATCCTAGTTGGCTTCTCGTCAGCAAAACGTTCCTACGATGGATTTTGTTCATATGGATTTTGTTCATCATTGCACTCAGCTTTTCTTAGGACGTTTCTTTGGACGAAACGAAAATTCTGTACGGCACTCGGCTCTTGCGGTAATCCAACCCCATGTTAATGAGCAAATTTTCATCCTTCACATATACGACGCGTCGAAAAGGGGCCTTGCCAAGGGGGTTACTGTGAGAGCCGAGTTCCCGCACTGAATCTTCGTTTCTGTTCCTTTGACGAGCGCTACAAAGCAGAAGGCATCAAGAAGCATCTTCCGCAGCCTGCGCGCAGCTGTGCAGCGGTCTTACAATTAGATTTCAGCCGTTGCATTGCTCAGGCATAGCCCAGTTCGCAAGCCTTTTCCAAATATGCATCACACGACCCTCTACCTAACTCATTACTCGTCCCGTGTCCTTGCCCGAAGCCCCTTTCCCATGCGTCGTATATGGCGCGGGTGGGAAGTTGTGCAGTCCGATAAGTTTATGCCGTAAAATGAAATATATTGTAAACAGAAATCCTGCAGATTTTGGAGCATGGTATTTGATGGATTCCGCTCTGTACCGTCACACGTTTCATTGTTCTTTCCTCGTACCAATTACAAACATTTTGTGCAGCTTGTGATTTTAAATGATTCCCGAAATGATTGAAATTTTCGGTTCTCACCACATTTCTTCTCAGTAGCACTTATTGGAATGGCGCCCATGAGGCGGGGATGCAGAATAAGGCAATATGTTGGTGAGTGGTGTAAGTCTACTTTTTTCCAGTTTGTATAAGTTCTTTGCAAGTGAACCTCACTTATGTAAGAAAATTATTCACTATCTGATCATAATGAGAATTAGAATATAAGCGAGTGAATGTTCACACAAAAAATGGGTGCGATTCCTGAGAGCAAAGTAGAGTCTATGTCAATGAGCGCTCAAACAAGAAACAATTCAGTTTTCGAAATCGATTTGGAGTGAAGCCCATTTAAATGAATACAGTCCTGTAGCTAAGTTCTGAGAATTTGTGCAAGAGAAATTTGTGCTCGAGTTCTTGTTTTTATCCTCAAGACTGTATTTCGACTTGTGGGTACACTCTACTTTTGATTAAAGCACCGGACGAAGATAGGTATGAGATCTTGTTGGTCACCTCGCACTTGACATCTATCTATAGTAGGTGTGAGAGTACATGGTCATTATGCTGTCCACATATCGATATTCAGCAGGTCAAACTTCATTGACCGAAGAGAATGGCAACAGTGAGAAAGAGAAGGCATATAAAATAATTAGTTTGAGAAAAAAAAGGAAGTAAAACTTCTGTAGAAAATTAAGTTTTTTCAGGAAGTAAAAATTTCCCGGTAACTAACTGAGATTCTCAATTTCGGGCAAAATGAAAAAAAATTTAGTAAAATTGAGTTTGATATCTGTGAAAATGAGCTGATGCTTCGCTTTTCCACAATTCACGTTTCATCCGTGCACAAAATATAGTTCTTTATTGGCAATATTCAGTTTCCTGTCGAATCATAAACTTTTTCAGAATGCTTCTTTTTTATTGCTGTTATCCCCTTCAGTTATTTATTTTTTACTCGCTTGGTAAAGCTATGCAGACAGCTCATAGACCATGACGTCTTCACGTTCAATTGAGATTAGCTCATGCTCAGATTTGAAGTCACCTCAATCGTATAGAAGTTCGTATATCCCCCGGAGAAAAGAGCCCCAGTTCTAGACAGCGTACGTTACGTTACTAGAAGTTTCTTTATTCGTGAAGTAACGATCTCTTCAAAGGTTTTCACGTCCGTACGCATAGGTCGTGGTACTCTTACCATTTCTGTAAGACGACTTCGTAAGAGATCCAAGTTCGGCATTGCCCCGCCGCTCTTACTGAATAGCAACAATTGATCTTTTGGTAGACGTCGCATCCGACTCTCTACTCCGGGCTGCGTGATAACACCGGGTAAAATCCTTTGCACTCATCGAGGAGGATATTACCGTGTGTTATCATGCAGCCCAAATCTTTAAAAGTTCTCCATTACATGCTTTACATTTTATGTTATCTCTAAATGCTATATACATGTGGTAGATGGAACGCGAGACCTACCTCGAAAACGGAATTTATCAATGTCAAAGACCATTTTCTATCCTTTATATGTGTTTACACATACAACATATAAAAACATGCAGGTGAAAATGTAGTTGGGGGGGGGG